>JAJSZK010000502.1:0-12705 GCA_022985045.1 Macadamia tetraphylla | reverse complement strand
CTCCATCCAATGGTTGGGGAGGAAACTAGAAGCTTCCCCACCTCCTTAGTGGAGAATTCTAGAAATCTCTCCCAAAATATCTCCTATAAATATCTTCTATATATATATCTATAATAAAATATCTAGAGTTACTACACCTTTGTAGAAAATTCTAGAACTTGGACCTTACTTAGCTCATTGGCCTAAGTCCATGGGCTTGGTGGGCTAGGCCCGTGGGCCTATGTTGGGCAGGTCGTGACACTCTCCCCCACCTAAGTCGGCGATGTCCTCGTCACATCTTCTTCGTGGAATCTTTGTATGTGTTCTTGGAACTGCCATAAAGAGTCGGCGGGTTCCCAACTTGCCTCGCTCTCTAGTACCCACTTCCACTTGACTAAGTACTCCCTACTAGGAGGTATGCCTCGCCTCCGGATGACTCGGTCAGTGATCAGGTATTCTACCTCCTTGTCGTAGGAGGTGGTGATAGCCATTGGTGCTCTTGTTGAGGTTCCACGACTTGGGTCTTCCTTGTCTCCATGGTATGGCTTCAATAGGCTTGCATGGAAGACTGGATGGATCTTGAGCTTAGGAGGTAGGCTCACCTCATAGGATACTTTGCCCACCTTCTTGGTGATCTCAAACGAGCCTTCATACCGGCGCATCAGCCCCTTATGTACCTGCCTTAGGGTCTTGAATTGTTGGGGTAGAAGCTTCACAAGTACCAAGTCCCCGACCTTGAAATTTTCTGGTCGCCTCCCTTTGTCAGCCCATTTCTTCATCTTCTTAGTGGCCTTGTCTAAGTATGACTTAGCCACATCTAGCCTTGCTTGCCACTCCTTGGCAACCTTAAACGCCGAAGGGCTCTTCCCCATGTAGCCGGTCATCACCGTGTTTGGCGTTAAGGGTTGTTGTCCCGTGGCAATCTCAAATGGACTTTGGTTCGTGGCCTCACTTCGTTGGAGGTTGTAAGAGAACTGAGCCACATCAAGCAACTTGGCCCAGTCATGTTGGTTAGCACTCACGAAGTGCCTCAAGTAGAGCTCCAACAAGCTGTTAATGCGCTCTGTTTGCCCATCGGTCTGGGGATGGAAGCTTGTTGAGAAGTGTAGTGACGATCCCAACAACTTGAATAGCTCCGTCCAGAACCTCCCCGTGAAGCGAGGGTCTCGATCACTTATTACGGATGGTGGCACACCCCAATGTTTAATGACGTGCTTTAGAAATAGCCTTGCCACTTCTTCCACCGTACAATCCCTTGGTGCCACCACGAATATGATAGATTTGGAAAATCTGTCAACCACCACCATTATTGATCCATACCCTTCTGACTTGGGTAGGGCACTAATGAATTTCTTAGAGACACTCTCCCATGGTCTTTCTGGTATAGGAAGTGGCTCCAGTAGTCCCCTGGGTGGTTGCTGCTCTACCTTATCTTGTTGTCATACAAGACAAGTTCTCACATAGGCCTCTATGTCATCCCGCATCTGAGGCCAATAGTAGGCTGCTTCTAGCAATGCCCGCGTGCACCTTTATCCTGGGTGGCCAACCCATTTAGTGTCGTGGCATTCATGAATGAGGTTCCTCCACTTAGGTACGTACAGTCTCCTCTTCTTAGCGTAGAGCAAGCCATTTTGCTCCCAAAATCTTCATGTCTTGCCCTCCCGTGTAAGGGCGAGTAAGCTCTAAGCCACAGGATCATGTTGGAGGCCCCCCTTGATCAACTCTAGAAGTTCCCCTTCCAGTTGGCTAAGAGAAGCCAACTCTGCCTTTCTACTAAGTGCATCAGCCACCTCGTTAGCCTTACCTAGCTTGTATTCAAAGACGAAGTCGAACTCTGCCAAGAAGTCTTGCCATCTAGCTTGCTTAGGACTTAACTTCTTTTGGGTTTGAAAGTAACTAGTGGCAACATTGTCCGTCTTCACCACAAACCGTGACCCAAGTAGGTAGTGTCGCCATGTACTTAGGCAATGCACCACCGTGGTCATCTCCTTCTCATGGACTGTGTAGCGCCGCTCTGTCTCATTCAACTTATGGCTCTCATAGGCAATGGTGTGCCTTTCTTGCATCAACACACCACCGATAGCAAAGTCAAATGCATCTGTGTGCACCTCAAATGGCTTGCCATAGTCGGGTAGGGTAAGCACCGGTTCCCCCAAGACAGCCTTCTTTAAGTCCTCAAAGGCCTCTTTGCATGCGGCCGACCATAACCATGGTCGGTTCTTCTTTAGTAAGTCTGTACGTGGAGCTGCCCTTCTTGAGTAACCTTGAATGAACCGTCGATAATAGTTAACTAAGCCAAGGAAAGACCTTAGCTCAGTCACTTTAGTTGGTGCCTCCCATTCTTGGATAGCCCGCACCTTGCTCTTGTCCATTTGTAGGGTTCCACCTCTAACCTTGTGACCAAGGAACATCACTTCCTCTTGTGCAAATGCACATTTCTCCTTCTTGACATAGAGTTGATTGTCCCTTAATTCCTTGAATATGATCTTCAAGTGCTGAACGTGCTCCTCCAATGTGTTGCTATAGACAACGATGTCGTCCAAGTACACCACCATGAACTTATCGAGGTAGGGGTGGAAGATCTTGTTCATAAGGGTGCAAAATGTAGCCAGGGCATTCGTGAGTCCGAACGGCATCACCAAGAACTCGTATGAGCCATATCGTGTCACGCATGTTGTCTTTGCCTCATCACCTTCCGCAATACGGACTTGGCAGTACCCCGATCGTAAGTCTAACTTGGTGAATTACCTTGCCCCACCAAGTCTATCAAATAGATCTGCTATCAAAGGAATGGGATACTTATTTTTGATTGTTACCTTGTTCAATGTCCTATAGTCGATGCATAGTCGAAGCGATCCATCATGCTTCAGTTGAAAAAGAACCGGGGCACCATAGGGAGCTTTAGAAGGGTGAATGAATCCCGTATCCAATAATTCCTTGAGTTGCTTCCTTAGCTCCTCCAACTCTAGCAGTGACATTCTATATGGTGCCATTGCTAGTGGCTTCGCGCTTGGCTCCAACTCAATGGCATGATCCACCTCCCTCCTAGGTGGAAGCCTCTAGGGCAACTCACTTAGCATCTCATCCTTGAACTCTTCAAGGACCTTCTTGATTGGCTTGGGTAGCACCTTAGTTGGACCATCTTCCTTAGGCTCTAAGAGTGCTTCCAAGTATGTTGTCTCCCCTTTCTTAATTCCTTTCTCGAGCTGTATAGCCGAAAGAAGTTTTGGGCCGTCCTTGGTCCCTTGTACAGTTGGGACCATGCATGGAGCTCCTTCTTCCATAATGCAAACCGTGCTGATAAATGGCATGGGTATGGCCTTAACCCTTCGTAAGAAATCCATGCCAAGCACCACTTGAAAATCATCCATGGGCACTATCGACAAGTCAACCGTGCCCTTCCATGTCCCGATGTTTAACTCGACCCCTCGAGCAACACCATGTATGGGATAGGCTTGGGAGTTGACGACCTTAAGCCATCCTCCCTCCTTGATCCCTTTAAGTCCAAGTCTTTGTGCCTCTTCTATTGAGACGAAGTTGTGCGTAGCACCTGTGTCTATCATGGCACGAGTGGGCTTACCATTGACATGCACCTCCACGTACATTAGCCCTTTTTGTGAGGTTGTGGCCTTGATCTCTGTCTTAGCCTTGATGGCACTTAGTTGTTGTAGGGGACCCCATATGCACTTCATTTTTTTCTTTCTCCTCGAGTAGGGCATTGAGAGCCTTTCTCTTGGGACAATCCCTAGCCCAATGGGGACCATCACACAAGAAACACTTATCCTTGGGCGTGAACTTGTCCCTTTTGTCTTGCTTGGGCCTACCCTCCTTGTTTGAAGATGGTTTACTACTACCTTCCTTGGGAGGGTATGTCTTAGGCCCCTTCTCTCCCTCACCTTTCCCATTAGTGCCCTTCTTGGGCTTCGAGCTATCGTCTCTCCTAAACTCCACTAATGACTTTGCTGCTGTGATGGCTGAGGCAAGGTCCTACATGCCTCGGCGTTGTAGTTCTTGTGTAGCCCAGCCTTGGAGGCCATCCATGATGTTGAATAAGAGTTCCTCCTCGGTCATACTTCGAGCATTAGGGTAGAGAATTCCTTCACATAGTCCCGAATAGAACCTGTGTGTTTAAGCCTTTTTAGGCTCTTTCTAGCCAAGAAGGTGGCATTCTTGGGATAGAAGTGTTTCTTTAACTCAGTTTTGAAATCATCCCAAGTGTCTATGGTGCATATACTTCTCTCAATATCGGCATGCTTTCTACGCCACCATAGAGTTGCATCATCGGTGAGGTACAGAGTAGCGGTCCGTACCTTTGATGCCTCATCATTAAGTGCCATTGCCTCAAAGTACCTCTCCATGTGCCATAAAAAGTTGTTGATTTCCGTGCATCTCTCATACCAGGGAATGGCTTGGGCTTTGGCACCTCCATCCTAGGCACTTCTCGTGAGGTAGTAGTTCCCCCGGCCACCGCCCTCTTACATAAAGCCCAATCCTCACGTACCTCAGCAACACAAGCTTCTATCTTGGCCAACGCCTCCTGCATTTGATCCTTGAAGGTGGAAATGTCCTCCCACACATGAGCCTTAAAAGATGCAAACTCCTCCATTTGGTCATACGCCATGGTGTTGAGAGTACTCAATAGGGACTCCTTCAGCGCTCCTTCGAGCTCCTCCCCACTTTTCTCTACAACATCGAGGCGTCCCTTCACCTCGCCCATTGCTAGCTCCACCCGAGCTAAGCGAGACTCCATAGCACAACCAACATCTACGGACTTGTCTTTGCTCCTCTTTTGCTTCCCAGTGTTGGAGTTACCCTCCCTTCCACGGTTCTGCTCACATGTTGCAACGTCGTGTACCTCTGAAAGGTTAGACATAATGCTTATCCTACAAGCTTGGCTCCCCCACAACCGAAGCTCTGATACACAACTATCACGGCCTTGGACCTTTCTAAGCAACCGCACCGGCACTTAGCACTCCCACTAGCACTAAGTCAGCCTAACCACCCTCCTTAAGGGATTTGGGAAGAGAAGAAGTGAACACAAGAGTGAGTTTGAGAAGAATAAACTTGTATTGCACTAGAGAACTCTTGAGTACATGGCTTGAGAACTCACTTGCTTAGTTGAACACTCTTGGTTGGTCCTTGGTGAGTGCCTTTACCAAATGAGGCAACACCTATTTATAGGCACCCCAAGTTACAATGGATGGTTAAGATATTTACAAATGTCCTCCATCCAATGGTTGGGGAGGAAACTAGAAGCTTCCCACCTCCTTAGTGGAGAATTCTAGAAATCTCTCCCAAAATATCTCCTATAAATATCTTCTATATATATCTATAATAAAATATCTAGAGTTACTACACCTTTGTAGAAAATTCTAGAACTTGGACCTTACTTAGCTCATTGGCCTAAGTCCATGGGCTTGGTGGGCTAGGCCCGTGGGCCTATGTTGGGCAGGTCGTGACACTCTCCCCCACCTAAGTCGGCGATGTCCTCGCACATCTTCTTCGTGGAATCTTTGTATGTGTTCATGGAACTGCCATAAAGAGTCGGGTTCCCAACTTGCCTCGCTCCTGTACCCCCTTCCACTTGACTAAGTACTCCCTACTAGGAGGTACGCCTCCTCCGGATGACTCGGTCAGGATCGTATTCTGCCTCCTTGTCGAGGAGGTGGTGATAGCCATTGGTGCTCTTGTTGAGGTTCCACGACTTGGGTCTTCCTTGTCTCCATGGTATGGCTTCAATAGGCTTGCATGGAAGAATGGATGGATCTTGAGCTTAGGAGGTAGGCTCACCTCATAGGATACTTTGCCCACCTTCTGGTGATCTCAAACGGCCTTCATACGCACACCAGCCCCTTATGTACCTGCCTTAGGGACTTGAATTGTTGGGGTAGAAGCTTCACAAGTACCAAGTCCCCGACCTTGAAATTTTCTGGTCGCCTCCCTTTGTCAGCCCATTTCTTCATCTTCTTAGTGGCCTTGTCTAAGTATGACTTAGCCATTATCTAGCCTTGCTTGCCACTCCTTGGCAACCTTAAATGTCAAGGGCTCTTCCCATGTAGCCACCATCACCGTGTTTGGCGTTAAGGGTTGTTGTCCGTGGCAATCTCAATGGACTTTGGTTCGTGGCCTCACTTCATTGGAGGTTGTAAGAGAACTAAGCCACATCAAGCAACTTGGCCCAGTTATGTTGGTTAGCACTCACGAAGTGCCTCAAGTAGAGCTCCAACAAGCTATTAATGCGCTCTGTTTGCCCATCGGTCTGGGGATGGAAGCTTGTTGAGAAGTGTAGTGACGATCCCAACAACTTCAATAGCTCCGTCCAGAACCCCCCCGTGAAGCGAGGGTCTCGATCACTTATTATGGATTGTGGCACACCCCAACGTTTGATGACGTGCTTTAGAAATAGCCTTGCCACTTCTTCCACCGTACAATCCCTTGGTGCCACCACGAATATGACAGATTTGGAAAATCTGTCAACCACCACCATTATTGATCCATACCCTTCTGACTTGGGTAGGGCACTAATGAAGTTCATAGAGACACTCTCCCATGGTCTTTCTGGGATAGGAAGTGGCTCCAGTAGTCCCCTGGGTGGTTGCTGCTCTACCTTATCTTGTTGTCATACAAGACAAGTTCTCACATAGGCCTCTATGTCATCCCGCATCTGAGGCCAATAGTAGGCTGCTTCTAGCAATGCCCGCGTGCACCTTTATCCTGGGTGGACAACCCATTTAGTGTCGTGGCATTCATGAATGAGGTTCCTCCACTTAGGTACATAGAGTCTCCTCTTCTTAGCATAGAGCAAGCCATTTTGCTCCCAAAATCTTCATGTCTTGCCTCCCGTGTAAGGGCGAGTAAGCTCTTAGCCACAGGATCATGTTGGAGGCCCCCCTTGATCAACTCTAGAAGTTCCCCTTCCAGTTGGCTAAGAGAAGCCAACTCGCTTTTCTACTAAGTGCATCAGCCACCTCGTTAGCCTTACTCGCTTGTATTCAAAGACAAGTCGAACTCGCCAAGAAGTCTTGCCATCTAGCTTGCTTAGGACTTAACTTCTTTGGGTTTGAAAGTAACTAGTGGCAACATTGTCCGTCTTCACCACAAACCGTGACCCAAGTAGGTAGTGTCGCCACGTACTTAGGCAATGCACCACCGTGGTCATCTCCTTCTCATGGACTGTGTAGCGACGCTCTGTCTCATTCAACTTACGGCTCTCATAGGCAATGGTGTGCCTTTCTTGCATCAACACCCCACCGATAGCAAAGTCAGATGCATCTGTGTGCACCTCAAATGACTGCCATAGTCGGGTAGGGTAAGCACCGGTTCCCCCATGACAGCCTTCTTTAAGTCCTCAAAGGCCTCTTTGCATGCGGCTGACCATAACCATGGTCGGTTCTTCTTTAGTAAGTCTATACGTGGAGCTGCCCTTCTTGAGTAACCTTGAATGAACCGTCGATAATAGTTAACTAAGCCAAGGAAAGACCTTAGCTCAGCCACTTTAGTTGGTGCCTCCTATTCTTGGATAGCCCGCACCTTGCTCTTGTCCATTTGTAGGGTTCCACCTCTAACCTTATGACCAAGGAACATCACTTCCTCTTGTGCAAATGCACATTTCTCTTCTTGACATAGAGTTGATTGTCCCTTAATTCCTTGAATATGATCTTCAAGTGCTGAACGTGTCCTCCAATGTGTTGCTATAGACAACGATGTCGCCCAAGTACACAACCATGAACTTATCGAGGTAGGGTGGAAGATCTTGTCCATAAGGGTGCAAAATGTAGCCGGGCATTCGTGGAGTCCGAACGGCATCACCAAGAACTCAGATGAGCCATATCGTGTCACGCATGTTGTCTTTGCCTCATCACCTTCCACAATGCGGACTTGGTAGTACCCGATCGAAGTCTAACTTGGTGAAGTACCTTGCCCACCAAGTCTATCAAATAGATCTGCTATCAAAGGAATGGGATACTTATTCTGATTGTTACCTTGTTCAACGCCTCGTAGTCGATGCATAATCGGCGATCCATCATGCTTCCGTTGAAAAGAACCGGGCACCGAGGGAGCTTTAGAAGGCTAATGAATCCGATCCAATAATTCCTTGTTGCTTCCTTAGCTCCTCCAACTCTAGCGGTGACATTCTATATGGTGCCATTGCTAGTGGCTTGGCGCCTGGCTCCAACTCAATGGCATGATCCACCTCCCTCCTAGGTGGAAGCCTCTTGGGCAACTCGCTTAGCATCACATCCTTGAACTCTTCAAGGACCTTCTTGATTGGCTTGGGTAGCACCTTAGTTGGACAATCTTCCTTAGGCTCTAAGAGTGCTTCCAAGTATGTTGTCTCCCTTTCTTAACTCCTTTCTCGAGCTATATAGCCGAAAGAAGTTTTGGCCCTTGGTCCCTTGTACAGTTGGGACCATGCATGGAGCTCCTTCTTCCATAATGCAAACCGTATGATAAATGGCATGGGTAGGGCCCTTTAAACCCCTTCAGAAGAAATCCATGCCAAGCACCACTTGAAAATCATCCATGGGCACTATCGACAAGTCAACCGTGTCTTCCATGTCCCGATGTTTAACTCGACCCTCGAGCAACACCATGTATGGGATAGGCTTGGGAGTTGACGGCCTTAAGCCATCCTCCCTCCTTGATCCCTTTAAGTCCAAGTCTTTGTGCCTCTTCTATTGAGACGGTTGTCGAGCACTGTGTCTATCATGGCACGAGTGGGCTTACCATTGACATGCACCTCCACGACATTAGCCCTTTTGTGAGGTTGTGGCCTTGATCTCTGTCTTAGCCTTGATGGCACTTAGTTGTTGTAGGGGACCCCATATGCACTTCATTTTTTCTTTCTCCTCGAGTAGGGCATTGAGACCCTTTTCTCTTGGGACAATCCCTAGCCCAATGGGGACCATCACACAAGAAACACTTATCCTTGGGCGTGAACTTGTCCCTTTTGTCTTGCTTGGGCCTACCCTCCTTGTTTGAAGATGGTTTACTACTACCTTCCTTGGGAGGGTATGTCTTAGGCCCCTTCTCTCCCTCACCTTTCCCATTAGTGCCCTTCTTGGGCTTCGAGCCATCGCCTCCTAAACTCCACTAATGACTTTGTCTGTGATGGCCGAGGCAAGGCCCCGCATGCCTCGGCTGTAGTTCTTGTGTAGCCCAGCCTTGGAGGCCATCCATAAAGTTGAATAGGATTTCCCTCTCGCTCATACTCAGGACTTGAGCATTAGGGTAGAGAATTCTTCACATAGTCCCAATAGAACTCGTGTGTTTAAGCCTTTTAGGCTCTTTCTAGCCAAGAAGGTGGCATTCTCGGGATAGAAGTGTTTCTTTAACTCAGTTTTGAAATCATCCCAAGTGTCTATGGTGCACATACTTTCTCTATATCGGCATGCTTTCACGCCACCATAGAGTTGCATCATCGGTGAGGTCAGAGTAGCGGTCCGCACTTTGATGCCTCATCATTAAGTGCTATTGCCTCAAAGTACCTCTCCATGTGCCATAAAAAGTTGTTGATTTCCATGCATCTCTCATCCTGTGGAATGGCTTGGGCTTTGGCACCTCCATCCTAGGCACTTCTCGTGAGGTAGTAGTTCCCCGCCACCGCCTCTTACATAAAGCCCAATCCTCACGCACTCGCAACACAAGCTTCTATCTTGGCCAACGCCTCCGCATTTGATCCTTGAAGGTGGAAATGTCCTCCCACACATGAGCCTTAAAGGATGCAAACTCCTCCTTTTGGTCATACGCCATGGTGTTGAGAGTACTCAATAGGGACTCCTTGAGCTCTCCTTCGAGCTCCTTCCCACTTTGCTCTACAACATCGAGGCGTCCCTTCACCTCGCCCATTGCTAGCTCCACCCGAGCTAAGCGAGACTCCATAGCACAACCAACATCTACAGACTTGTCTTTGCTCCTCTTTGCTTCCCAAAGGTTGGGGTTACCCTCCTTCCACGGTTCTGCTCACATGTTGCAACGTCATGTACCTCTGAAAGGTTAGACATAATGCTTATCCTACAAGCTTGGCTCCCTCATAACCGAAGCTCTGATACCACAAGTGTCACGGCCTTAGACCTTTCTAAGCAACCGCGCCGGCACTTAGCACTCCCACTAGCACTAAGTCAGCCTAACCACCCTCCTTAAGGGATTTGGGAAGAGAAGAAGTGAACACAAGAGTGAGTTTGAGAAGAATAAACTTGTATTGCACTAGAGAACTCTTGAGTACAAGGCTTGAGAACTCACTTGCTTGGTTGAACACTCTTGGTTGGTCCTTGGTGAGTGCCTTTACCAAATGAGGCAACACTTATTTATAGGCACCCCAAGTTACAATGGATGGTTAAGATATTTACAAATGTCCTCCATCCAATGGTTGTGGAGGAAACTAGAAGCTTCCCACCTCCTTAGTGGAGAATTCTAGAAATCTCTCCCAAAATATCTCCTATAAATATCTTCTATAAATATCTATAAAAAAGTATCTAGAGTTACTACACCTTTGTAGAAAATTCTAGAACTTGGACCTTACTTAGCTCATTGGCCTAAGTCCATGGGCTTGGTGGGCTAGGCCCGTGGGCCTATGTTGGGCAGGTCGTGACAGTAGGCTTGCTTTGAGCACTCTAATTTCTTCAAAGTAACTGCACAAGAGGCACGACCCAGCCAATTAAGGCCAGGAGCGCATCACGGACAGAAGGGATGAGACGACCGGTACACACCGTGAGGTGGACCGATCGACCCATCCCAAAGTCCAACTACGAGCTTTTTAACTGCAACAACTTAAATATACGCTATTGGAGATAGAATTACCGTGGCTGCTGGCACCAGACTTGCCCTCCAATGGATCCTCGTTAAGGGATTTAGATTGTACTCATTCCAATTACTGATCAAGAGCCCGGTATTGTTATTTATTGTCAATACCTCCCGTGTCAAGATTGGGTAATTTGCACCGCTGCCTTCCTTGGATGTGGTAGCCGTTTCAAGCTTCCTCCGAATCGAACCCTAATTCTTCGTCACCCGTCACCACCATAGTAGGCCACTATCCTACCATCGAAAGTTGATAGGGTAGAAATTTGAATGATGCGTTGTCGGCACAATGGCCATGCGATCCGTCGAGTTATCATGAATAATCAAAGCAACGGGCAGAGCCCGCATCGACCTTTTATCTAATAAATGCATCCCTTCCAAAAGTCAGGGTTCTGTGCAGCAATGGTCGCAGCTGCCCAGCGCGCGCTGCCTGCACCATAGCCCGCAGCCATGTGTGGTCGTGCCTACCACCTTGCGTGCGGTTGAGCACCCTTTCTCGCAGCAATGTGCATTGTTGCCTGCCACCTTACGCGTGGTGTGCACCCTTGCCCCAGCCATATGCGCGCGGTGGCCTGCACCCCAGCTCGTGATAGTGGAGCCTTACCCACAACCGTGCCCGAGCTTGCATGTAACCATGTGTGCGGTATTACAGCCACACCCGCAGCCATGTGCGCGGTAGCCTGCCTCGACTCCAGCAGCCTTGCGCGCGCTAGTGCAACCTTGCCCGCAGCGATGCCTACACCTTGTGCGTCCATGCCAGCTGCCTTCCGCGCGGTAGTGTAGCCATGCCTGCCACCTTGCATGCACATTGTGCGGCCCAACGTGTGGTACTGCCGCTTTGTGCACTACCTTCCTATGCACTTAGGCACCCTTAGGGGGGCACGCATAGGCATTGTCATGGCACAATTCAAGAGCACAATTAGGTGATACTTGGGCTACACTTAGGTGCACGCGTAGACACACTTATTCAACACTTGCGGGCACGTATAGGCACATTTAAGGTGACACTTGGGGCATTCAAGAGCATGCACAGGCACACTTGGGTGCACACTTAGGCAACAGTTGTGGGCATGCATGGGCAGAGTTAGGCAACACTTGGGCCATTCATTGTGCACAAGTATTCAACACTTGGGGTGTTGTGCGGCCATTCACTGTGTACACATGGGCACACGTAGTCAACACTTGGGGGAACGCGTAGGCACACACTTGGGCCATTCAAGAGCACGTATTCCCTGCTTTAGACCTTTCTAAGCAACCACGCCGGCACTTAGCACTTCCACTAGCACTAAGTCAGCCTAACCACCCTCCTTAAGGGACTTGGGAAGAGAAGAAGTGAACACAAGAGTGAGTTCGAGAAGAATGAACTTGTATTACACTAGAGTGCTCTTGAGTACAAGGCTTGAGAACTCACTTGCTCGGTTGAACACTCTTGGTTGGTCCTTGGTGAGTGTCTTTGCCAAATGAGGCAACACCTATTTGTAGGCACCCCAAGTTACAATGGATGTCTAAGATATTTACAAACGTCCTCCATCCAACGGTCGGGGAGGAAACTAGAAGCTTCCCACCTCCTTAGTGGAGAACTCTAGAAATCTCTCCCAAAATACCTCCTATAAATATCTTCTAGAAATATCTACAATAAAATTATCTAGAGTTGCTACACTTTTGTAGAAAACTTTAGAACTTGGACCTTACTTAGCCCAATGGCCTAAGTCCATGGGCCTTTGTTGGGCAGGTCGTGACAACGTGTACACTTAGTGGCACTCAATGTGCACGCATAAGCACACTTCACTTGGGCAACACGATAACCCTCCTCGTGCAACCGCTAGCGCTAACACTTAGGGGCATACCGGGCCACGCGTGACAATCCTAGCCTCGGAGGTGTGGGGAAAAGAAAAGAGAAAAGAGGGGATTTAATCGATGCGACACGGG
>JAJSZK010000501.1:0-12077 GCA_022985045.1 Macadamia tetraphylla | reverse complement strand
ATGTGTGATAAAAATTTTGAGGTGCTTAACAAATGTCCTTTATGGTATGTTTGTGCAAGGACACGATGGTACGATTAGATCCGAAGCAATGCATGAGGTACCTCACTCCTCGTCCGGCGATCGATAATAATCCTGAGGTCCCGCTCAGGCAAACCTCACTTCCACAACCTCCAAACCCTTTTTGGTCGTGGTGGGCACAAGGGGACCCATGTGACTACATTTTCGATCCTCCACCCCATCACGGGTGATGTTGCTACCATAATTCAACAATACAAAGTTCCAAAGAACAAATGCTTCAAAGAAGGGGAAATTTATGACCCTATACCACTTGGCCCTTTTCCCGCAGTCAACCCCCCCGGATACTTACACCACAGATCCTCAGGGGTCTGCAGGGGCCACAAGGGGAGGTACCCCTCCAATTCCATCGCTCGCACCCCCAGAGTGGTGCCCTCCATACCTTTACTCCCCGATATGTTCCCATTACCCGCCAATAATACCAAAGGTAGTGGAGTCATTCAAGAGAAACTTGCCACCTATATTTCTAAGGTGGGAAGTGACCCCGGGCCGACGGGATCCAAGAGGGAGAAGATATTTGAGGTGATTGAGTAATCAAGCATAGAAACTTATTTGGGGGGTTACAACTCAAGAAGGAGACCAACTTGGTGGAAACCCCCGCCCATATTGTTGGTCCCATCCGAACCCACTGGGAACAGTTCAAGAAAATGTTCTTGGCCAATCATTACCCACGTAGCTTCAGAGACCGTAAGGAGACAGAATTTATGGCCTTAACTCAAAGGAGTAAGACTATCCTTGAGTATCAATAGCTTTGAGAGCTTGTTCCATTTTCCCCCTAGGCATATGAAGACACCAAGAAAATGAAGATTAAGGCCTAACGGCATCCATTGGGCCCGATTGAGGTCTTAGATTTGATGACTATAGCCAAATTTTGCAAAAGGCTAAGACCATGGAAGATAAGAAGGGAAAACCGTCCTCACCCCGGATTGTGGAAGAGGTCAAATCCATTTCCGGGCATGGGCAACTCCTCCAAGGTATATCATGGGTCGATAGTTCGGGCCTACAAAAGACAGCCCTATAAGCCATCCGCTACCTCCTCGACCAGGTGGTTCGGGTCAGATCTTTCGCCCAACACTAGTACGGTGCCCACGCCAAAGGGCCCCCCCTCCATCTACAATGGGTCAAGTGAGGGGCCCACCCCGCCAACACAGATCCTTTTTTAATTGCCATTTCTATGGGCACTAAAAGACGGGGTCGCACCAGCCTTGCCTCCCACCCCGATTGACCTCCCTTAGCTCGAGGAATCAACCAGGAAGAATGTATGCCCTATCACCGAGGAAGCCGAGGCCAAAATAAGTGGTAGGCATTTTAAATTTAAGAATTTTTATGTTAAATATTGATGACCCTTGATTTTATGCATTGTTACACTAGGTGTTTTACCTATATCGGGCATACCAGCCATGTCTTATTCGATTCAGAGCTAAAATTCATTCATATCTAAGAGATTTATGAGAACTGGTATGTCACCCAGACACTAGATCATGGGATGATTGTTAGTATGCCTACCGTAAAGTTACACAGCTTGAAGGAGGTGTATGGGCCTTGCCAAGTGAAAATCGGGGAAGAAATTGATGCACAACTCATTAAATTCAACATGCAGAATTTTGATGTTATACGGGCATGGATTGGTTATCGCCCATCGAGCTAATGTGATGGGGCTGAAAATTAATTAGGGTGATAGATGATGAAGGAAAAGAATTGGTATACCGAAAGGATAAAATGAAACGAGGAAGGGTTTTCCCCCCCTTAAGCGGTAAAGATGTTAGAAAGTGGATGTCCGGTTACTTAGCATCGGTACTTGATGTTGATGGGGTTACACCTCTAGAAGAGGTAAAGGTGGTTAAGGAATTTCGACGATTTCCATGATCGATGCATTTACACCGATAGAGAATTGAGTTTGCCATAGACTTGTTTCCCCGGAGCAGCCCCAAAGGTTCAAAGCTCCATACGGGTGGCACCAAAAATTGAAGGAGTTGCGATGCTGCAAGAATTATTAGAGAAGGGGTTTATTTGCCCGGCACCTTTGGGGGGCCCCAAAATTGTTTGTCAAAAGAAGGATGGCCTTTGGATGTACATCGATTACCGGGAAATTTAATAAGCTAACCATTAAGAACCGTATCCACCGCCACATTGATGATTTGTTTGACCAACTGCAAGGTGCAAGGGTATTTTCAAAGATAGACCTTAGATCAAAACTATTATCACTCAAGATAAAGAGCGATATACCCAAGACAAAAATTCAGACTCGGTATGGGCACTATGAGTTCCTAGTGTTATCTTTTGGGTTAACCAATGCACCGTAGCATTCATGGATTTAATGAATCGAGTATTTCACGATGTCCTCGATAAATGGGTAATTATTTTTATAGATGACATCTTGATCTATTCTAAGATGTAAGAGGAGCACACTCAACACTTGAGGATGGTATTACGAGGCATGAACAATAATTATTTGCCAAATAAAGAATGTGAATTTTGCTTGGGCAAGTTGATTTCTGGACACGAGTGTCTAAGGCCGAATCGGGTGGATCCAAAAAGGTGAAGGCAGAGTAGAATGGGAAAGCCCTAAGAATGTCACAAAATTAGAAGTTTTTGGTTTGGCGGGGTACTAAAAAGGCTTCATTGAGAGTTTTGCTCGATCTAAAGACCAATGACTAAGTTAACCAAAAAGGGGTGAAAAATTTGAATGGGTAGAGGAGGGGAGAAGAGTTTTCAGAATTGAAGAAGAGGTTGGTGTGGGCCCCCGGTTGACCATTCCAAGGCATGTGGAATGACCCTACACCGACGCCTAAGGTTGGTCTGGTTGTGTCCTCATGCAACGCGGCAAGGTGATAGCGATGCATCCCGACAACTAAAGGAATATGAGAAGAACTACCCCACTCATGACTTGGAATTAGCAAATATTTTTTCCCCTAAAATTTGGCAACATTATTTGTATGGGGAGAAATGTGAGATATACAAGGATCACAAAAGCCTTAAGTACTTTTTCACCCAAAAAGATTTAAACATGAGGCAGAAGATGGCTTGAGCTCATGAAGGATTATGACCGTGATATTCAAGATCATCCCGCAAAGCTAATTGTAATACGTTTAGCCGGGAAAGGGATAGATGTCACCCCACACTTAGCAATCAGCCCACCACTTGTATAAGAGGCACGCAAAGGATGAAACCCTTTATATGAAGGAGCAACTTAGAGCTCGAACATCAACTAGAAAACCTTAAAAGGTTGATCGTAGCCCGGCGGCTCTACGTGCATCCATCTATTAGGCAAGAGGTGATAATGTAACAACCTTTGATCCCGAATTGCCCCGATCGAGTCAAGATTCAAGATCAAACAATAAACGACCCCGATTTCGTTTTACCCGGATGGGGCATTGATGTTTGAGGCATTTTTTGGGGATGATTTGGATATACAAGACAAGATAGTGGAAGCACAGTTTGAGTACTTACTCCACCCAGAAGTAAAAGATGTATAAAGACCTAAAATAAAATTATGGTGGCAAGCATGAGAATCCCCAAAGCCCGATATGGCACTTGTCTTACATGCCAAAAGTAAAAGCGAGAGGCATCGACCTTATGGTACTTTTCACCACCCCAGCACTATACAGAAGTGGGATGGGATTACAATGGACTTCGCCACCGACTATCATGTACACCCAAGGGATGGATGCGATATGGGTGATAGTCGATCGGCTTTAAGATCGCCACTTCATACCCATCAAGACCAAGTTCTCTATGGCCAAATTAGCACAACTTTATATGGATAACATGGGCGCTTGAGGGGGCCAAAGGAGCATTGTATCAGATAGGGACCCGGTTCACTTCCAGTTTTTGGGAAAAAGTTTCCCAGATGCCTTGGGATCACAATTGAATTTGAGTACCGCTTCCACCTATAGACCATGGTCGAAGGGGAACCATACGATATTAGAAGACAATGGAAATGTGTGGTAGTTGGGAAGAATATATACCCTTATGGAGTTTGCCTATAACAATAGTTACCAAGCTACAATTGGGATGGTCGATGAGGCATTATATGGTAGGAAGTGTAGAACCCCCGTATTGAATGAGGTAGGCAATATTAGAACCTAAAATGATACGATGACTTGTGACAAGGTCGATGTTATTCGAGAAAGGATTAAAGAAAATCCATGCAAAAGGGCTATCCCAAAGAAAACAAAAGGGGTAAAATTCTCCTACTAAAGGGTTGCAAAGATGTCATAGAAAGGGAAGTTGACCCCAGATACATTGGCCCATTTGAGATCTTAGCTCGGGTTATCTCAAGACCCTACATGTGGCTCGCCACCTTCACTGGAATGTTCATGACGATTTCATGTATCCATGCTGAAGCGATACGCTCATGATCCATCTCATGTATTCCCCTGGAACCAGAGTATCTAGAACCCGATATGACCTATACAGAGCACCAAAATGAAATCTTGGACCGAAGGTGAAAACCTTCGAACCGCCTCCATTTCCTTCAGAAGGTGCAATGGGCTAATCATTCACTTGAAGAAGCATTTTGGGAGAAAGAGGATGAAATCCAAGCCAAGTATCCTCATCTTTTAAAACATACGCCAATTTCGAGGAAAATTTTTAAAGGGGGGTAAATGTGATCCCCTATTTTTTAAACCCAATCTAATTCCTTTGCCCCTTTAACCATGCAGACCCAAACCGAGGGGGAAGGGGGTTTTTATGGACCATGATGGCAAGGGTGACTTTGAACCCCCCAGATAAGTCCGAGCGGGCCAGGGGGGGACGGTACATGCACATATCATAAGGCCATGTACGGATAAAGCCGGTATGTAGCCATATCCTAAAGCGATACGAAAATATATCTTGTGCCGAGTGAGATTCATGCCGAGGGTCGAATTCCACCAAAAACCCACTTGTTGGCCAATTCCCCTTCGGGGAGCGGTCTGGGCGATCCCCACGAGACCCACCCATGTGGTTACTTAGTTATTTTAGAAAGTATAAATAGCATTTGTGAGTTTTCCAATTTCTCATTTATGCCATTGGGGGTGAAAAGAGTAAAGAGGAGAGAAAAGGAGAGAGAAAAAGAACGAGAAGAAGAAAAGAGACGAAGAGGAGGAAGGAATGGATTTGCCGCCAAGGCTTGATCTTCCCATTCCGACCCCAAAATGGATCTCCAACACGAGATCTACTTTTAGAGGTGAGCAAAGGCTATGTTTTTAAAAATTTCACCGAACCCAAATGAAACCCTTAATTTGGGTAGTTTTCCCTTGAGGTCTTGTAGACCCCCTTGAGATGATGAATCAAAAGTTTAATAGATGGTTTATGTGTTGATTTTGAAGGATTTGAAGAAGTGTTTCCACGGTTGGAGGAGCATTAGTGATTTGGGGGGATTTTGGGGTTTTGAAAGAGTTCTTGAGCAAAGAAGGTAAGATGGCTTCCTTTCCCTTAAATCTAACCTAGATCTAGGTTAGAACCATCTTATGAGACCTTGAATGTGTGGAAAAGGGGGCCCCATTTGTTTCCCCCAAAAGGGTTTGGGGGAAAGTTTCAGGAAAAATGGCTTTTTTTAAGCCCGGGGGAAATGGCTCACGAGGGCACCCACCGAGGGGGGGCCTGGGGCCAATCGGTAACCCCTTTCGATCCTAGGGCCTCACCGACGACGGGCCCACCGGTGGGTCGATCGATGGGCCAACCTCCCGCCGATCATGACCGGTAAGACGTGGGTCGACCCACCACGGCCATGACTGGTCAAGACAGGGGCTGTCCACCCCCCCAGAGGTCACGGGGGATTTTTACGCCCAATGGACCCAAAAACGACGTACCCTTCTTTAGGATTCTAAAATGATTTTGTCATCAAATCTTGTTAGTTTTGACCCCAAAGTGGCAAATGCTAACCCCTTCACTTATGATAGGTTCATCGAATTTTATGTTTCTTTCATCTCACCCCCACGACGTGAATCTTTGTACACAAAGTAAGGGGGGGAGGACGTTTTGGGCCCTTATTTTAAGGCTTGTTTGGCATTCATTAAATTGTATCTAGGCTAGCCATATCATCATGCAAATTATATGTAGCTTAGCCATCCTCATATTTTTATGCCACGGTTGTGTTTATTTTCTCAATGTCAAATGGTGATGTGCTTATGTGATCAATGTTGACATCATTGTGTATAATGCTTTAAATAGACTAGATGCCATAGTCATTTGGGAAAACCCGAGGCATTGGTGGCCCGTGGAATGGGACGGAGGCACTATGCAATTGTACTATGTCATATAGGAGCATAGGTAGGTTTATCATCTTCCCATGCTACAAACCCTTCCCAATAGGGGTTGAGGTGTTGGGTTACGATTTGGGGAAGCAAGGTCAGGGTTGTCGGGTCCCCGGGTGGTTAAAATACCCCCGACGGTTTGGGAAAATGGAAACCCCCGGTGGTATATTCAAGAGGGCCAATCGATCGCTTTTAAATTGCTAGAGTAAAGCCCTTTATTTTCTATCATTTTTTTATGTTGAGACCCGGGTGGTCTGGATGCTTTTTTTTTCGAAACTCACGGATGGAGTTCATGGCTCGCCGAGTATACCCCCATTGTGGTTGTAGTAGCACTAAACCAAAGACTTAGTAATGTTGTTTAGGTGGATGTGATGAAAATGGATTGCATAGCATATAGTGCATATGATTGTGATTGTTGTGTGGACTGTGTGGGTCCTCCTTTTCATTTCACGAGCTAGTGAGCTCATCCCACGGTGCACCTTTTTTAGATGATTTTGCAGTCACCACTGAGGATCAAGGGTGGGGCCCCACGGGAATTCCCCAAGGAGGATTGGTGGGTCCCGAGGAATTAGAGCACGCACGGATTGCTTGTGCGAGGGCTATGCCAGATCGCAGTTTTGACACCGAAATGAGCTTTACTTTGATTCTTTTGATGCCCCTTTATGATCGATATGTGAATTGTTATTCTTTTATGTAAAATACCAAGGGGCCCCCATGTAATTAGCTATGTATTACAATTTGGGTATCAAGTATATTGGGGAAATTACGTAAATTAAGTCTTCCACGAACTCTTGAATGATTTTCTTAGTGTGTGTATGTGGTTGAATATCGACGATGATCCCGGGAAGTTTGGTTTAACCGAGTTAACCCGGCACCGATCGGTTTTGTGAATGGGTGTGACAAGCCCCATGTGGTAACTTGTCTTACATGCCGAAAGTAAAAGCCGAGAGGCATCGACCTTATTTTTTTTCACCACTCCCAGAAGACCAAGTGGGATAGGATTTCAATGGACTTCCACCGACTACCATGTACAATAAGGGGATGGACGTGATTTGGGTGATCGTTTATCGGCTTACTAAGATCGCCATTTCATTCCCATCAAGACCAAGTTCTCTATGGCCAAATTAGCACAACTTTATATGGATAACATAGTGCGCTTGTATGGAGTGCCAGGGCATTGTATCGATAGGGATCCAAGGTTCACTTCCGATTTTGGAAAAGCTCGCATGCCTTGGGATCGAATTAAATTTGAGTACGTTTTACCCCGATCGATGATCAGGAGCAACCATACAGATATTAGAAGACATGCTAAATGTGCAATGGAAATGTGTGGTAGTTGGGAAGAATAAAACCCTTATAGAGTTTGCCTATAACAAAGCTAAAGTGTTTGAGATTTAGAATGTAGCCAAGCGTAAGGATCAGTAGCAGGCAACATAGGAGAGCAGCCACTTTATTTTTTATTTCTTTGAATAATGCGAAGTGAACCAATTAATGGTTGTGATCTAATTCTAATTAACCCCATAACCATTTGTCATCTAAGAATTTAAAGATGCAAGCCACGAAATTTAAAAAAAAAACAATAAAAAAAAAAATGCTGAAAAAAAAATAAAGTAAAAAAAAGGGGGATAAAGCTAGAGAGAGACTCACAAGTAGGTTTCTACTTACCCGGGGCATCATAAGAAAGGGAGGCAATTAAAATAAAATTAATAAATTGATGGTCCTATGGCTAGGAAGGAAAAGCCAATACATACACTAGCCATGAACCTTGGGAAAGGGATAGCAATAATGTAACGACGAAAATAAAAATCCTAAATTAAGAAAGAAAGGGTAGTCAAGAGGGAATGAGAGGGGGGGAGAAGACTACAAGGAGTCTACTTACTTGAACTTCAACCCTTGAGCTGAAAACTTGATCGATTTGAGATACTACCCAAGATTAAAAACCAGACCCGAATAAACCAAATCTGAAATTTCTAGTACTAGAGAAAACAAATCTTAAAAAAAATTGTTCCACGGCTCGTGATCTTGTCACCTAGATCTAAGCCTAGAACTATAACTTAAAAATTACAACTCAATTGCATAGATCATAAACATAAAAGGCTGAATAAGAATAAAAATGCTTGCATTAATTGACAAAAAAAACTATTACAAAAGTGATTAAAGAAAAAATAGAGAAGAACTAAACTAAAGTGTGAGAGAGGAAAAAGAAGAAAACTAAGCATGAATTAGAAAGTAAACTAAGGAGAATGATAATTAGAAGGGGGAAAAAAGATATTGGGGAAAAAAAGAAAGAAAATAAAGAAAATAAAATAAAATAAAATCTTTGTAAAAATCCTCATTCTCGAGATATTGTGTGAGGAAAGAGAGAATCGTTCAAAAGTTAACAAATTCTATTCCTTTTGCAATTTTAAACCCAATATCTTCCAATCTTGATTAAATCGAAAGGAGTCTCTGATATCATCTTCAAGATCTTGTGAGGTGGGGGAGAGAGAATAATCTTCAGGATTTTGTAAAAGAGAGGATGTGGTACAAATGAGTGGGTCCCACCTTTGAACTGGTTCTTGATTCACTTTAAGCACTTTCTCTTGTAAACTTGAAAACTAAAAAAGCAAGAAAAATAAAAGTAGTAGTATCCAAAGTGGGGTAAAATATACACTTATATCTCTAAGATTTCACACATTATTGTGCTCATCAAATTTAATATTGACTTTTTCTCCCCCCGAGCAAGATAAATAAATAAAGAAAATCCTAACTCACTTTGGGGAAACACGGTTGCACTTAGCATGTGCAAAAGCCTTTAAACCCCTAAGTTACCCTAGTGGACGAGTTGTGTCTTATGGGTGTTTGCAAATATACACCCAAAATTCGAATAAACAAATCCTAACCTTGGCTAAAAAGGCTCATACCGATCCGAGCAAAGATAATTTTCTTACAAGGGACCCCCCGACTTGAACTTTTATTACCCTTTATCAATTCCAGCACTAGCATATTTCTTAATTTGGAACTCACCTCGTCTCTTCCAAAACATCCTTATCTTAAGGCAAAACCACTTGTGAAGAAATAGGGAACCAATGACTAAGGTGTTGGAGTGTTTTTGACCAAAACATATTACTAAGCATTAATGACATTTGCACATTTTTTTCCCTTTTTTTTTTTTTTTTGCTTAAACTCTATTCTACTCCACTACTTTTGGCCTGAATGACATGGTGGAGCAAACACCGACACCTGTTACTATGTAGCTTCGTTTGCATATGCCCACAAAGACAGGATGCTAGAGTTCCTTCGAAGTTTCCTCCTAAGGAATTTCGATCAAGACACCACGCTTTTGAGGCGCAATGCCCTGCCTAGTTCCAAGGAATCAACTTATTCTTCTTTATACCACATTTCACATTTCATTTAAAATTGTGCATTTGTCAACCCATGCCAAATTAAAAAGAAGGTCTCAACTCCAAATCAAAAGTACAAGGAACCCACAGACTTACATATAGTCCATCACCATAAAACAGGGGTCTCTTATTTTTCAAAAGAAAGTCCCATCTCAAGACACATGCTTGTTTCTTTCTTCTCAACAGGGTTTTATACGTTCAAAATGGGTACCTTAGTCAAAACTTTTATTTTCATACATCAAGCAACCGAATGGTATGATCATTAGCCAAAAGCCAAAGTAGGACTTCATCTTTAGCAAGCTCAAAAATAAAAAGAAAAACAAACAAAACAAAGTGAGAAAAAAAAAAAACAAAAACTGGTTTCCCTCCCCCACACTTAAGTCATGTAATGTCCTCAATGCATGGAAAGAACTAAAAGCAAAGATAATGCAAGGGGGTCATACCTGATTAAAATTTAGTCATCAATGTAAAGAGGTTCATGGAGATTCATGACCTCTTCACTACTAGTAGTAGGAAACTCGAGGAACAGCTTTTAAACGTTAACCATTAACCTTCAAATTACCCCCGTTTTGGATTCAAAATTCCACAAACCCCCTAAGGATATACATTATGAACAATAAATGGACCATCCCATCGGGATCTAAGCTTACCGAAAAAGATGCAATCGAGAGTTGTACAATAAGACCTTATCACCAATTGCAAAAGATTTACGCAAAAGTGTTTATCATGGAAAGCTTTGGTATTTTCCTTATAAATTCTAGAACTTTCATAGGCTTCATTCCTAAGTTCCTCCAACTCGGATAGTTGGAGCCACGATGAATTCCCGATCGACAAATCAAAGTTGAGCTTCTTAATGGCCCAAAAGGCTTTATGCTCCAACTCAACGGTAAGTGATAAGCTTTTCCATACACCAAACGGTAGGGACCCCGCCAAGGTCAGTCTTGAATGCAGTCCGATGGGCCCACAAGGCATCAATGAGCCTAAGGGACCAATCTCACGGTTGGGATTAACAGCTTTCCAAGATTTGTTTGATCGCCTATTAGACACCTCCACTTGGCCACTAGTTTGGGGGTGATAAGGGTAGATAACTTATGAGTGATCCCATACTTTTTCATTAAGGCCTCAAAAGGCCGATTACAAAAATGAGTACCCCTATCACTAATTATTGCACGGTGCACAAAAGGGGAAAAAATGTTCTCTTTGAAAAACCGGACGACCACTTTGTGGTCATTAGATTTACAAGATATGGCCTCTATCCATTTAGAAACATAATCAAACCAAAAGTATGCAGATTCCCAAAGGAATTAGGAATTGTCCCATAAAATCAATGCCCCATACACCAAAGATCTCAACTACTAAAATAGGGTTGAGAGGCATCATGTTCCTCTTATTGATACGCTAAAAATCGGGAAGGGCAAGCCTTGCAAAAATCAAAAGCATCACTAAAAAAAGTGGGCCAATAAAACCGTATTGGAGAACCTTTTGCGCTTCTTAGGTCCAAAGTGTCCACCACATGTATGATCATGACAAAAGAGAGAATGGAATGTTGCTCATGATCGTGAACACATCGTCGGATAATCTAATCCCAATATCTTAAACAAATAAGGATCATCCCGAAAAAGTACTTAACTTGGGAATGAAACCTATACTTATCTTGGGTGGACCCGTGATTCGAGTCACACTTGAAACTAAGAAGTTGACAATGTCAGAAACTATGGTTCACCCGGGCATTGCAAATAATTGTTCATCCGGGAAAATTCTCGTTGATCGGAGAATCAACAACAAGGAATTGGAAGCCGGGTAAATGGTCTGCAACTAGGTTTTCAACTCCTTTCTTATCCCTAATTTCTAAATCAAACTCTTGCAAAAGTAAAACCCACTTAATCAGACCGGCTTTGGCATCCTTCTTCTGAACTAGGTATCTGAGGGCAAAATGACAAGATACACCACCACATGTGAACCAACTAAGTAAGATCGAAACTTTCCTAATGCAAACACAACAGCTAAAAATTCTTTTTCGTGGTTGTATAATTGAGTTGTGCATCATTTAAGGTCCTACTAGCATAGCAAATGACAAGGCAACTTATTAATCCTTTGACCCAAAAACGCTCCTATGGAAAAAACCAAGCATCACACATCGCTCAAAAGGTTCACCAAAAGTGGTTGAACAATGGGTGCATTGGTCCTTCTTAAGTTGCTTGAAGGATTCTAGGCACTCTTTGGAAAACTCAAAAGTCCGATCTTTGGCAAGTAATGAGGTGAGAGGTCGGGCTAACGACTAAAGTTCTTAATAAACCTTTGTAGAAGCCTCGATGCCCTAGAAAAGACCGAACATCCTTAATGATTGAGGAGGTGATAAATTATCAATTAAATCCACTTT
>JAJSZK010000500.1:0-12127 GCA_022985045.1 Macadamia tetraphylla | reverse complement strand
TTTGTACATTTTGGTACTCCCCGGTGGAGTGAGTACTTGAGCTATGGCTTCTCTCACGATTTTATCCCAGATATCCAAATCATCGGTACACATAACTGCCCTCAAACATCAATGCCCCATCACGGCTAGAGTAAAACTGGTCGCTCATTGTTTGGTCTTGAACCTTAACTCGATCCGCCGCAATTCAGATCCAAGGGTTGCTTCATTATCACCTCTTGCCTAATTGCCGGATGCACATGTAGAGCCGATAAGGATACCGTCAACCACTTAAGGTTTTCTGGTTGAGGTTCAAGCTCTAAGGTTGCCCTTCATACAAGAGGGTTTCATCCATTAGCATCCCCTTTGCACAAGTGGTGAGCTGATCCTAAGTATGAAAGCGACATCGGTCTTCCCACTTAATGCATCCGCCACTAATCGAGACGTCAGAACTGGAGCGGGGCCCCTCTGCACTTGACCCGCTGCAGATGGAGGTCGAGGTGGCCTTGGAGCTGTAGGTGCCACACTAGTGGTCGGGCGAAAAGAAGTAGAACCCGAACCACCAATTGGCCTAGGAGGGTAGCCAGATGGCCTATAGGGCTGCCTGTACATAGGCCCAGAACTGTATGATCCGCGGTAAGCCTTGGAGGAATTTCCCCCATCTGGGAATGGATTTGTTCTCTTCCACAGTCCAGGAGTGAGGGACTGTTCACCCTTTTGCTTATCTTCCATTGTTTTGGCCTTTTGTACAATCTGGCCATATTCGGTCAAATCCAAGACTTCAAGCACAGACCCAATCGATGCTTTTAGGCCTTTTAGGAACCTTTTCGCTTTCTTCAAATGTTCGATATGCCTTGGGGCTAAAATGGAACAAACTTTCGAATTGTTGTGATATTCAGGACGCTTACCTCCTTGAGTTAAGGCCATGAACTCGCCTCCTTCCGATCTCTAAATCAGCGGATAATGGTTATCCAAGAACAATTCCTTGAACTGCCCCAAGTAGGCTCGGATGAGCAGCCATCAATATAGGTTTGGAGGCTTGCCACCAAGAATTTGCTCTTTCTTGAGTTGCAACCCACACAGATAAGTTTCGCATCCGTGCACTCAAGCACCTCAAATATCTTCTCCAATTCTTGGATCCACTGATCCGTTCCAGAGGGTCACTCCCCACCTTAGAGAATACCGTGGTAAGTTCTCTTGAATGATTTCCACTACCCTTGACGACACTGTCACGGGAAGTTAGGAGCATAGACGGGATAGTAGGAGTATGGATGAGGCATCCCATGCCGAGGAATACCAATGGTGGGATTGGAGGTGTACCCACTGTGGTCCTGCTCCCGACCCTACGTGGGTCTCTGGAGTGAGTACCCGGGAGGTTGCCCCGGTTGAGAAAAATCCAACTGTATCGGATGGCGTCATAAATGCTTGCTGTTGTCAAGCATTTGTTGTTGGAAAGCTTGTTGGGACCATCAATTATTAGAGCAACATCCCCGTGTGATAACCGTGGAGGGTCCGGAGGCAGCCATAGGTGGGTCCCCATGTGCCCCACCCCGACCAAGGGTCTCGGAGGTAGTGGAGGTGAGGTATGCCCCATAGAACGGGACCCTCTAGGATTTTGTGGTCGACCGACCCGACGAGGACCCCGCGAGGTACCTCGGGCATTACTACCGGATCTAGTGCGTACCATCGTATCCCTGTACCTGGAACATATCACACACCATATTGGTTAAACACCATAGAACTGATTTAGGCACACAATCATATGCCATTATATGAGGTGTTGTAGTGTATGATAGCCTGTAATTAATCATAGCTCAATTCCAAGGTACAGGCAAAGTCCACAACATACATGCTAATGGTCCCACTTGACCATAGCATATTGATCATAGGAATAATATCCACCATAAAAATCAATGAAAGCATAATAGGAGAAGAGAAGGGAAAAGAAAAGAAGAAAAATTTAAAAATTTTTTAAAAATTTTTCCCCTTCTCCCTAACCGTGGATGAACGGGTAGGGACCCGCCGGTCTGACCCGCCGTCCTAACATTTCAAACCCGGGTGTCACCGCGGGTAGGGACCCACCGGTTGTACTCACGGTCTTGCCCTGTTAACACGACAGGGCCCTTCAGCCCTGCTTGCCTGCACTCACTCTCTCCCTCTCTTTCTTCCTTTCCTTTTGGGACGATCTTGGGAGTCTACTCGGCGCCTCCTACTCGGGTTCCACTCATCCACTCGGCGCTTTAGTGAAGAGTTAACTCATCTTCCTCCAAGTAAGTTCTCTTCTCCTTTTCCGAATTTCCATTTGGGTGAAATGCTTGAATAGGGTTTACTTTCTAGGCTTTCTTTCTCTATTTTTTCACCATAGAATAGTCTTTCCATGTGTTTATGATGATTCTACTGTAGTCATTCGTAGTTTATAGGCATTTGTTTCTTCATTTGGGGAAAACCCCCAATTTGTGCCCTAGGTTTCCAAATTTGGGGATTTCTTACATTGTTGATCCTTTTCTCCAATTGGTGATTTCTTTGTAGTACATTCCACTTGTTTTATGCTTAATATGCTTTAGATTGCATGAATCACCCATTATGCTTGGAATCCCTTTGTTTTCCCATGAAAATTCCTATTCTTGGCATTGATTTCCTTGATTTTCACTCATACTAGTATTCATAGAACTCTATAGTCTATTTGGGGCATGTTCTTGCATTTCCATCATCCCACTACTATGTCATTTCGCCTTAGTCCTATGGTTTCCGGTTGTTCCCCATTATATTCGAATTTGCACCATGTACTTAAATTTCCCCTCATTTTACTTATACTTTTTTGCTTTTTGCTGTCATGTGCTGTTTTGACATGTTCCTATGCATTGTCAACTCCCGTGCTTCATGTCATAAGTTTCCTATCGCCCCAAGTTGTCGCTGCCCTGTTTTGCATAAACCGGGTTTTGGGTTCTTTCTTTAATGTCTGTCTTTTCTTGCTGTACTAACCCTACTTCCTTTCTTATTGCCGGATGTCACACGCACCGTAGAGGACCATCTTCCGGCTCGACGAAGACCACCGCTTCTAAGCGGAAAAGTGCGGAGACCAGCACTTCAGCCTCGAACGGGGAGACTGACTTCAGCTCCTCGCACGTGGAGACCAGACTCCGCCCCCCCCTTCAGACTATGATGAGGAGCACTTCACTAGTGCAGAGGCCGCAGCCAACTGGCCCAACTTCCTGAAGGGGTCAGTGTTGATGGAAAACACCGTGGTAGTCGAGGACTTCCACAAGGCTAGGCTTCAGGAGAGGTTCTCAGTTTGGGGCCGGACTTATTCTTCGTGGACCGACCATGCTACGAGCAGCTCGTCTGCCGGTTTTATTGCAACTGGAGGTGTCTTATCAAGACGGGAATTCACCATCGCACCCTTGGTGAAGGGAGTGGATATCCAAATGACGGTAGGCACCTTGGCCAAGATATTGGTATATCGGCGGGACACCGATACTCATACCCCCCTGTGAGTAGGTGTCACACCTCGCTCACCTCGAACCGAGCGGTGACCGAGTTAACACCGTTAACCCAAACTCGCCAGATCATCGACATCAGATTCCACCACAAAGATACACATACTAACATCAATTCATCGATCAGCGAAGACTAAGTTTTACTCAGAATAATTCCATATAATTGATACCCAAATGATGATACCATAAATATATACATTTGGGCCCAAGGCATAATATATACAAAAAAAGAATAAAGTTCAAATATCAAGTATATACAAGAATTAATCAAAATCATCGAATAAAACCTGGCCGGTCTCAAGGCTGGAGCTCACTGCCTCGAACTGCTGTCTCCAAAGACAACCTCACACCCCAGCTCCACGCCGTGCTCAACTCCTCAAGGGTCCACCACCCTCCTCAGAAACTCGATCTGGGACCCACCCCATGCTCCTCGATGCATGACCTGCAAAATCATCTAAAAAGGGTGTACACGTGAATGAGCTCACTAGCTCAAGAAGTAGAGAGGTGGACCACACACAATCCACACATCACAACACATCATATGCACTACATGCCATGCAAGTCATTTTAAATCACATACACCTAATCAACATTACTAAGTCTTTGGTTTTAGTGCTACTACAACCACAAAGGCGATACTGGCACGAGCCGAACTCCTCCCGCGACACGCCCATAGGGCTGTTGGAGAAGGCCCACCGTGAGTACTGAAAAATAAAGACAATGCCGCCCACCGCTCTCAACGTAAATGTAAATAAATTTAAATGACAAGGTGACTAAAAAGAATTTAAAAGAAAGACGATTGGCCCTCTTGAAATACCCCCGGGTTGCCGATCGTCCTACATGACTCGTCGGGCGTAATGCCTAACCGCCACAGTGTCCGACAACCGCGACCCCTGCTTCCCCCCAAATGGCAACCCAACACCTCAACCCCTGTTGGGAAGGGTCGTAGCACGGATGGTGAGAATCCTAATACCGCATGCTCCTATATGTAGTACGATCAGATAGTGCCTCCGTGTCCCATACCACGGGCCACCAATGCATTCGTTTCCCAAGCCGACTCACGGCATCTAGTCTATCAATGCATTATGCCACATGATGTCCACATTCAACATATAACATCTCATTCAATTTGCATTTGAAAAGTAAACATAGCATATATGCACATCAAAGTGTGGAATGACTAATCTATATAGCATATTCATGATGACATGACTAGATTAGATATAGTTATATGAATGCCAAAAATGCCTTGAAACAAGGCCAAACGTCCTCTCTCCACTTACTCAGAAGGCATAAGGATTCCCGCTCAGAGGGGCGAGATCCCGAGCGAATCGGGTATGATTTGGTGAACCTAACATAATTGAGGGGGTTAGTACTTCACCATTTTATAATCAAAATTAATGAAACCGACGTCAAAATCGGGTTTAGAACGTCGAAAAAGGTCCCACGTCCGATTTGGGTCGAGGGACCTAAGAATCACATTCGCCACTGTGTGGTGTCTCGTGGGTTGTCCACCCACCGGTCCTACCACGGTTTGGCCGTGGACCCCTGGTCCTCTGTGGGTGTCTCAGGGAGGGACCCCCGGTTGTACCCGCGGTTTTGGCTAAAAACCCTAGTTTCTTCTCAACTTCCTCCATTCCTTGGGGACCCAAATGGGGCCTTTCTCAACCCATTCTTCACACCTTTAAAGTCCTATAGGATGGTTCTAGCTTAGATCTAAGTTAGATTCAAGTGAGGGGAACCATCTTACCTTCTTTGCTCAAGAATGACTTCAAACCCTCCAAATCACTTCCAACTCACAATGCTCCTTCTACCTTGTCAATATCTCTTCAAATCCTTCAAGATCAACACATAAATCATCTATTAAACCTTAGATTCATCATTTCAAAGGGTGTTTACAAGATCTTAAGAAACCATACTGAATCAAGGGTTTAAAGCGGGGTATGGTTAATGTTCATAAAATCCCACTTTTCTTACCTCCAACTGTAGATCTCGAGTTGAAGATTGCTCTCCTGACCGGAATGGCAAGATCGAGCTTCCGCCACTAAAATCCTCCCTTTCTTCCTCTTCCTTCTTCTTCCTTCTTTTTCTCTCTCCTCTTTACTTTTCTCACCAAACGTACGAGGGTAATAAATGGAAAGAAAATAAGTCATAAAGCTTTATATACTATTCCTACTTAAGTGAATAGTGTTGGATGGGTCACTCAGGTGGGTGGGTGTACCCACCTGACATACCCATCCGAGAGTCACAACTTGGGATTTTGACCGGGCTTGGACCTCGGCTCAACCCCACCCCGGCATACATTGTAGCATACGTATATATATCTTAAAATACGGATATAATACCTGTTTATCCGTACATAGCCTTATGGTAGGTGCACGTACACGGTTTGGGCACTCCCGCCTCTTCTGGCACTGGCTCGGACTTGTCGAGCCAGCCGGTGTTTAAGGTCACCCGTGCCATCATAACCCATAAGGAACCCGCTCTAATATCCTCTGGCTCGGTTCCTGCATGGTTAAACCGGTTCAACCGCGAAATCGACTGGTTTAAGAAGCGGGATATTACATTACCCCCTTCGAAAAATTTCTCCTCAAATTGCGCACTGTTGATCAAAAGATGAGGGTACTTGGCTCGCATTTCTTCTTCTACCTCCCAAGATGCTTCTTCAAGTGAATGATCAGCCCATCGCACCTTTACATAGGAAATGGAGCGGTTACGAAGGGTTTTCACCTTTCGGTCTAAAATCTCAGCTGGCTGTTCTGTGTAGGTCATATCAGCTTCTAGGTATCCTGGTTCCACGGGTAGTACATGAGATGGATCATGCACATACTTCTTCAGCATGGATACATGGAATACATTGTGAACATTTCCAAGAAGGTGGCAGCAAGCATGTAGGCTAATGAGCCAACCCGGATAAGATCTCAAATGGCCCCATGTATCTTGGGCTCAACTTCCCCTTTCTGTGAAACCTTTGCAAACCTTTAGTAGGAGAGATCTTGAGAAATACCTTTTCTCCTGGCTGAAATTCAATCTCCTTCCTACGGGTGTCCGCATAGCTCTTTTGACGGGACTGAGCTGCTTTAATCCGTTCTCTAATAACGTCGACCTTGTCACAAGTCATTTGGATCATCTCAGGTCCTAACATTCGACGTTCACCTACCTCATCCCAATACAAAGGAGTTCTCGCACTTTCGCCATATAATGCCTCATATGGAGCCATCCCAATTGTAGCTTGGTAACTGTTGTTATATGCAAACTCCATAAGAGGTATATAATCTTCCCAACTGCCACTCATCTCCATTGCACATGCCCCGAGCATGTCTTCTAATATTCAGATGGTTCTTCCGATCGACCGTCCGTCGTGGGTGAAAAGTCGACTCAAATTCAGCTGTGATCCCAAGGCACGCCAAGTTTTTCCCAAAAATTTCGAAGTGAACCTTGGGTCCCTATCTCAAACAATGCTCACGGCACTCCATGTAAACGCACTATGTTGTCCATGTAAAGTTGTGCTAGTTTAGGCATGGAGAACTTGGTCTTGATAGGAATGAAATGAGCAGCCTTGGTAAGCGGTCCACAATCACCCATATCGCATCCATTCCCTTAGGTGTACTTGGTAGTCCGGACGAAGTCCATTGTAATCCTTTCCCACTTCCATTCTCGCATGGAGTGGCTGAAGGGTACCATAAGGTCGATGCCTCTCCTTTTACTTCGGTAAGACAAGTCGCCACATATAAAGCTATGGTGACTTTCATGCTTGGCCACCAAGAACTCGCTTGAGGTCTTTGTACATTTTGGTACTTCCGGGTGAAGTGAGTACTGAGCTATGTGCTTCTCTCACGATTTTATCCTCAGATATCCAAATCGCGGCACGCATAACTGTCTCAAACATCAATGCCCCATCACTAGCTAAAGTAAAATGGTCGCTCATTGTTTGGTCTCGAACCTTAACTCGATCCGCCGCATTCAGATCCAAGGGTTGCTTCATTATCACCTCTTGCCTAATTGCCGGATGCACTCAGAGCCGATAAGGATACCGCCAACCATTTAAGGTTTCTCGTTGAGGTTCAAGCTCTAAGGTCGCCCTTCATACAAGAGGGTTTCATCCATTAGCATCGCTTGCACAAGTGGTGAGCTGATCGCTATGTGAAAGCGACACACTGTGTCTTCCGACTTAATGCATCCGCCACTACATTAGCCTTGCCGGATGATACCGAATATCACACCATAATCCTTCATGAGTTCAAGCCATCTTCTCTGCCTCATATTCAAATCCTTCCGGTGAAGAAGTATTTCGTGCTCTTGTGGTCATCAGATATCTCACACTTCTCCCCATACAAATAGTGTCGCCATATCTTAAGGGCAAAATGACTGCAGCTAGTTCCAAGTCATGAGGGGTAGTTCTTCTCATATTCCTTTAGTTGTCGGGATGCATACGCTATTACCTTCACTGTCATGAGAACACAACCCAAACCAACTTTGAAGCATCGGTATAAATCTGTCATTCCACCGTCCCCTCGTGAATAGTCAAGAAAAGGGCCACCAACTTCTCTTCAATTTTGGAAGCTTTTCACATTCCTTCCGCCAATGAATTTCACACCCTTTTTCGTCAACTTGGTCATTGGTGCGAGATCCGACCAAAATTTCGATGAAACGCCGGTAATATCCAGCCAAACCCAGGAAGCTTCTAATTTCAGTAACATTCTTGGGACTTTCCCATTCCACTACTGCTTTTACCTTAGCAGGATCTACTTCGATTCCAGCTTTAGACACTACGTGCCCCAGGAATCCAACTTGTTCAAGCCAGAATTCACACTTACTGTACTTGGCAAACAACTGTTGATCTCTCAACCTCTGTAACACTATTCTCAAGTGTTGAGTGTGCTCCTCCTCGGTCTTGGAGTAGATCAAGATATCATCAATAAAAACAATTACCCATTTGTCGAGCACATCCTGAAATACTCGATTCATTAGATCCATAAATGCTGCTGGCGCATTGGTTAACCCGAAGGACAACACTAGGAACTCATAATGGCCGAATCGAGTCCTAAATGCTGTTTTGGGTATATCACTACTCTTTATCTTGAGCTGATAATAGCCGGACCAAGGTCTATCTTTGAAAATACTCGCCCTCGAATCGATCAAATAAATCATCAATGCGTGGCAATGGATACCGGTTCTTAATGGTTAGCTTATTCAACTCCCGTAATCTATGCACATACGCAAACTACCATCCTTCTTCTTGACAAACAACACGGGCACCCAAGGTGAAACACTTGGGCTAATAAACCCTTCTAATAATTCCTGAATCGCATCTCGCAACTCCTTCAATTCAGCTGGTGCCATCCTGTATGGAGCCTTAGATACTGGAGCTGCTCCAGGAGTCAAGTCTATGGCAAACTCCAACTCTCTATCAGGTGGTAAATGCATCAGATTATCTGGGAAAACATCAGGAAACTCTTTAACCACCTTAACTTCTTCTAGAGGTGTAACTCTTGCATCAATGTCGAGTACCGAGGCTATGAAACCCTGACATCCATTTTCTAGCAACTTCACCGCTTGGAGGGCGGAGACAAGGACCTTCTTCACCCTTTTTATTGTGTCTGCTCGGTATACCCACTCTTTCCCTTCGTCATCTGTTACCTTAATCAGCCTTTCCACACAAATCACGTTAGCTCGATGAGCCGACAACCAATCCATACCCAATATAACATCAAAATTCTGCATATTGAACTTAATGAGTTGTGCATCAAAGTTCTTCCCACTAATCTCCACTGGGCACGGCCCATACACTTCCTTCAATCAGGCAATTTTACCAAGAGGGCATACTAACAATCATTCCATGATCTAGGATCCTGGGTGACATCCCAAGTTTCCCTACAAATCTCTTAGATGCGAATGAATGAGTAGCTCCTGAATCAAATAAAACATAGGCTGGTATGCCCGATACGGGTAGGATACCTAGTATAACAATGTATATAACTTCAGCAGGTCATCAATATGAATCATAATGAACTTCTTAATTTAAAATGTACCGCCACAACTTCAGATAGTCTCACTTCCTCGGCTGATAGGGCATACATCCTTCCTCGCGTTGATTGCCTCGAGGTAAGGGAGGTCGACGCAGAGGGCTGACAAGGGCAAGGCTGGCGGGCCCCAGCCTTTCAGATAATGCCCATATGAATGGCGCTGAAGCAACGAATCGAGACGCCGAATCGAGCGGGCCCTCTGCACTTGACCCGGCAGATGGAGGTCGAGGTGGCCTTGAAGTCGAGGTGCCACACTAGTGTTCGCAAAGGAAGTAGAACCAACTACCAACTGGCCTAGAAGGGTAGCCGATGGCCTATAAGGTTGCCTTACATGGGCCCCGTAATTGTATGCTCCACGGTATGCTTGGAGGAATTTCCCACCCGAAATGGATTTGATCTCTTCCATACCCGGAGTGAGGGCCCTGTTCACCCTTTGCTTATCTTCCATTGTTTTGGCCTTCGCATAACGCCATAATCGGTCAAATCCAAGACTTCAAAGACCGACCGATCGATGTTTTTAGGCCTTTAGGAACCTTTGTCGCTTTCTCCTCACCTGTTTCGTGATATGCCTTGGGGCAAAATGGAACAAACTTTCAATTGTTGCTTATATTCAAGGACTTTACCTCCTTGAGTTAAGGCCATGAACCCTCCTTCCGATCTCCAAACGCAGGATAATGGTTATCCAGAACAACTCCTTAAACCGCCCCAAGTGGGTTTCCCGGGATGAGCAGCCATCAATATAGGTTTGGAGGCTTGCCACCAAGAATTTGCCTCTTTCTTGAGTTGTAACCCAAAGACAAATGAGCTTCGGGCATCCGTGCACTCAAGCACCTCAAATATCTTCTCCAACTCTTGGATCCATTGATCCGTTCTAGAGGATCACTCCCCACCTTAGAGAATACCGGGTAAGTTCCTCTTGAACGACTCTACCACCCTTGACGAATTCACACCGGAAGTTAGGAGCATAGGGGATAGTAGGAGTATGGATGAGGCATCCCATGGAGGAATACCGAATGGGGGGATTGGAGGTTACCCACCACTTGTGGTCCTGCTCCACCCCTGTGGGGTCCTCGGAGGAGTCCCCGGGAGGTTGCCCCGGTTGAGAGAAATCCAACCTGTGGATGGCGCATAAATGCTTGTTGTAAGCATTTGTTGTTGGAAAGTTGTTGGGACGCTGAATTATTGTAGCAACATCTCCCTGTGATAACCGTGGAGGGTCCGGAGTGTCATAGGTGGGTCCCCATGTGCCCCACCCCCCAGGGTCTCAAGGTAGTGGAGGTGAGGTATGCCCCAGAGGGGCCCTCGGGATTTGTGGTCGCCCGACCCGACGAGGACCCCGTGAGGTACCTGCATTACTCCCGGATCTAGTACGCACTATCGTATCCCCCACGGAACATATCACACACCATATTGGTTAAACACCATAGACTATTTAGGCACACAATCATATGCCATTATATGAGGTGGTAGTGTATGATGGCCTGTAATTAATCATAGCTCAATTCCAAGAAAAGAAAGTTCACAACATACATGCTAATGGGCCCACTTGATCGAGATATTGATCATAGGATTAATATCCACCATAGAACCAATGAATTCATAATAGGAGAAGAAGGAAAGACAAAGAAGGAAAATTTTCAAAATTTAAAATTTTTCCTTCCAAACCGGGGATGAACGGTGGTAGGGACCCGCCTCAACCTTTGTCCCAACACTCCAAACCGGGGGTCACCTGGTGGGACCCCCGGTCTTGCCCGATGATAACATAAAGGGCCCGGGGGGCCTGTTTTGTCTCGCCTCACCCTCCCCCTCTTTCTTCCTTTCCTTTTGACGATTTTGGGTCTACTGGGGCCCCTACTCACGATTCCGCCCATCCACACGGGCTTAGTGAAGAGTTAACTCCTTCATCCAAGTAAGTTCCTCTTCTTCTTTTTTCCAATTTAAATTTTGGGGGTGAAATGCTTGATTAGGATTTGCTTTTAGACTTTCTTTTTTATTTCCCACCATAGAAAAGTATTATCATGTGTTTGTGATGATTCCATGTGCTCATTTGTATTTTATAGGAATCATCTCACTTTATTTGAGAAAACCCAAATTGATGCCCTAGGTTCCCAAATTTGGGGTTTCTTCAATCCTTATGTTTTGCTCAAATTGACGACCCTTTGTAATGCATTCCGCTTGTTTTACGCTAGATATGAGTTAGATTTCTTGAATCATCTATTATGCTTGAACACCCCATGTATTTCCCATGAAAATTCCTATTTTTGTCTTGGTTTCCTAGATTTTCATCCCAAACTTGTATTCTTCTAATTCCATAATCTATTTGGGGTATGCTTTTGCATTTTAACATCTTACTATGTATTTCATTCATACCCTAGAGTTCAAGTTTTTTCTTCCCATGAATGGGGGGGCATCAAACCAAACCCTTCCATGATATTTATATCTTTTCTCCTTTTCATTATTTTACTTTTGGCACCTTTCCATGCGTTTTCATCTACCATGTTTCATGTCATAAGTTTTCTATCATTCCTAGATCCCCTTTCCCTGCTTTGCAAAAATTTGGGGTTTTGGTTTTTCCTTTTTAATGCCCTTCCCCTTTTTTGATAACCCATCTTTCTTTCCTTATTGCCG
>JAJSZK010000050.1:0-29929 GCA_022985045.1 Macadamia tetraphylla | reverse complement strand
GACCCATCCTCTCCTCCTCGGACACCCTTCACACCCATAAAGACCAAAATAACAGCATATATAGGAGACTTGAAAAACCATTGCCTTAACCAGCTCCAAAGAAAAGGAAACATATTTCCCATAATTAGTTAGTTGGCTTATGGTACGTTAATTATAAAGATTAAGAAATTGAAATATATAAACTAAAAAGTATAGATAGATATGGGCAGTTGATTTATAGTGAAGAACTTAGGATGTTTCCTACCTGATATAGCCAAAATAACCTCTCGGTGGGGGCAATGACACGTGTCACTTCTGGGACACGTGTCCTCCGCCAGACGAAGGTTCCAAGAAACCACTCACGCCGAGCACGCTCAATCACGAGGCCGCCCGCAAAATCACGCGGATCACGTCGTCGCATGAGGGAATATTCCCCCCAGAAGGTTGGACGTATTCGAGTAGGACTCTAAGAGGGAAGAAGGGGGAAAAACCCTAAGGCCGAAGAGCTATATAAGAAGGCACGGAAGAAAGGGGAAGGTAAGTTCTGAGACCCTCACCATTACTCCTTTATTGAACTGTGCGACCGACCCTGACTGGAGCGTCGGAGGACTAACCCCGGACTAAGCTCGAGCCTCCGTCATGCTGTGTTTGTGTAGGTTGGACTAGCGGGGTTTTTGGCAGAATTAGGCGCCGTCCGTGGGAGCAGCGGTAATGGTGGGAGAACCTAAACCAAAAAGGACGAGAGGGGACGTCCAACATAGACATGGGGAAGAACCTTGGGAGCTTCCTCCTCTGGAGATGGATGAGAAAGGGCCATGACGACGGAAGTGTCCGTCGGATACTGGTGTCTGGATATTCGACGGGAAGGCACGACCATCGACCTCCGCGGCCCAGAGTGCGTGACGAGGCAGCGATTCGAAGACCTCCAGACAAATAAAACCCGGATGGCGAGACTATGAGGGAGGTCTCCAAAGCTGTCTCCCATAAGACCGTGAGCACCCCAGTCCCCACGTCTAGTTTGAGAGGGCTCGAGAAGAAGACCGAAGCGATCGGATCGGCAGACCCGGGTCGTGACCCAGAGCCGAGCAAGGAGAGTCCGCCCAAAGTAGAACGCGAGCGCGCCAGAACGCATGGGGATCATGTCACACCGTTCGCTTGAACCGGAGCGGTGACCGAGTCAACACCGGTTAACCCAAACCTGCCAGGATCATCAGACACTGTATTCCACCACAGCATACACACACTAACATCAACTCATCAAATCATGGAAGACTAAGTTTTACTGTAATAATTCCCATCTACGATACCCAAATGGCGATACCATAATTATATACATTTGGGCCCGAAGGCATGATATATATACACAAAAGAATAAAGTTTGAATATCAATTATATACAGGAAAATTATCAAAAACATCAGAGTACGCAACCCGGCATCGGTATCAAGGCTGGAGCTCAGCTCGGCCTCGAACGCTGCCCATAACCTCTCACACGTGCGTCTCGGTGCTCAAACTCCTCGAGGGTCCACCAGTCCTCCTCGGGATACTGATTGTGGGACCCACCCCATCTCCTCGGATGCATGACCGCAAAATCATCTAAAAGGGTGTACCGTGGAATGAGCTCACTAGCTCGGAAAGAGAGGTGGACCACACACAGTCCACACATCACAACACATCATATGCACTACATGCCATGCAAATCATTTTAGATCACATACACCTAATCAACATTTCTAAGTCTTTGGTTTTAGTGCTACTACAACCACGGTCGCGTATACTCGGATGAGCCGCGAACTCCCTCCCGATCGCCCATAGGGTTGTTGGAGAAGGCCCACGTGAGTACTCGGAAAAATAAAGACAATGCCGCCACGCTCTCAACGAAATGTAAATAAATTAAATGACAAGTCTTGACTCCGGCAATTTAAAAGCGACGATTGGCCCTCTTGAAATACCACCGGGTTCCCGGTTGTCCTACCGACTCAGGGCGTAATGCCTAACATACGTGTCAACAACCGCGACCCGCTTCCCCAAATGGCAACCCAACAACTCAACCCCTGTTGGGAAGGGTCAGCAGGATGGTGAGAATCCTAATACCGCATGCTCCTATATGCGATCTGTTGCATAGTGCCTCCGTGTCCCATACCACGGGCCACCAATGCATTCGTTTCCAAGTGACCACGGCATCTAGTCTATCAATGCATTATGCAACATGATGTACACATTCAACATATAACATCTCATTCAATTTGCATTTGAAAAGTAAACATAGCATAAATGCGCATCAATGTGTGAAATGACTAATCTATATAGCATATTCATGATGACATGACTAAATTAGATATAGTTATATGAATGCCGAACAAATGCCTTGAAATAGGCCAAACGTCCTCTCTCCACTTACATGAGCGTACGAAGTCTCGTTGATGCAGGCCGAGATCCGAGGCGAATCGGGTATGATTTGGTGAACCTAACATAATTGAGCGGGGTTAGTACTTCACCATTTTAGAATCAAAATTAATGAAATCCGACTTCAAAATCGTGTTTAGAACGTCAAAAGAAGGTCCACGTCCGATTTGGGCTCAATCGGACCCCGGATCACCCTCGGGGCCATAGGGTCGGACGGTGGGTTGTCTCCCCACCGGTCCTACCACTTGATTTGGACAGCGGGTCCATACCAGCCGTAGGACCCGCGGTCCTACTACGTTTGGCCAGAACCCCCTGGTCCTCTCGGTGGGTGTCTCGGTGGGTTGTCTACCCACCGGTCCTACCCAGGTTTTAGGCGGAAAAAACCCGCTTTTCTCAACTTCCTCCATTCCTTGGGGACCCAAATAGGGCTTTTCTCAACCCATTCTTCACACCTTTAGAGTCCTATAGGATGGTTCTAGCTTAGATTTAAGTTAGATTCAAGTGAGGGGAACCATCTTACCTTCTTCGCTCAAAAATGACTTCAAACCCTTCAAAAACACTTCCAACTCACAATGCTCCTTCTACCTGGTCAATATCTCTTCAAATCCTTCAAGATCAACACATAAATCATCTATTAAACCTTAGATTCAACATTTCAAAGGGTGTTTACAAGATCTTGAGAAACCATACTCGAATCAAGGGTTTAAAGCGTGGGTATGGTGAATGTTCATAAAACCAACTTTTCTTACCTCCAACTGTAGATCTGAGTTGAAGATTACTCTCCGCGCCGGAATGGCAAGATCGAGCTTGCGCCCGAGATCCTCCCTTTCTTCCTCTTCCTTTCTTCTCCCTTTCTTTTCTCTCTCCTCTTACTTTTCTCACCAAAGCGTCGGGGTAATAAATGGAAAGAAAAGAAGTCATAAAGCTTTATATACTATTCCTATTTAAGTGAATAGTGATGGATGGGTCACTCGTGGGTGGGGTACCCACCTCATACCACCGAGAGTCAAAACTTGGGATTTTGACCGGCTCGGACCTCGGCTCAAACCCCACCCGGCATACATTGTAGCCAACGATATATCTTAAAATATAGATATAATACTGTTTTATCCGTACATAGCCTTATGGTAGGTGCACGTTACCAGTTTGGGCACTCCGTCTCTTACAGCACTGCTCGGACTTGTCGGGCCAGCCGGTGTTAAGGTCCCCCGTGCCATCATAGCCCATAAGGAACCCGCTCTAACATCCTCTGCTCGGTTCTGCATGGTTAAACCGGTTCAACCTCGAAATCGACCGGGTTTAAGAAGCGGGATATTACGATCAGCACCAAGGAGACAAGCGAGGTCCGAGGACTGGGATTAAAGAGAATGATCCTAGACCGAAGGACGAGATCGAGAAGGTGGCGAAAACCAGACGGGAACCGCGAGCCCGACCTCACCAATGATCGGCATTAGCGCGAGGTCATGAGGGACCGCTCCGTCGGTTTCGCGCCTAAGTCGACACCTATGGGTCGGGGACCTCGTCGATCACTTGGAAGGCTTTAAGGTCGCCATGCAATTCCATCGCGTCTCGGAAAATATTATGTGTGGGGCCCTCCCAGCGCTTGGTGGCGAGCGTGGTATAACCATTGCCGAGCGAAGTCGATCCACGACCAGTGACTGAGTTATTTCTTCGTGAAGGGGTTCTAAAGGGCAGCCCCTCCGAAGACTACGTTGAACCTAACCAACGTCAAGCGAAAAGAAGAATTCTTTGCAATTACATGAAGCGATTCCAACAAGAAAAGATCTGTCGGGGCCTAGACCCGAAGGAGGAGTTCACGGCCGCTGGGTGGCGTCAAGGACAAGGAATTGAAGAGGTCCTGCGAAGCATACGCCTAGAGATCTGGCCGAGCTAAGGGCGTCGATAAATACATCGAGATGGAGGAAACCCTCGAGCGGATGAAGAAGTCGAAAGGAAGGCGAGGAAGAGGCCCTTAAGGGTTGATGAAAAACCCGTCGAAGAAGGAAAAGACGAAAGTCCGAGCGATCGGGCCCCATCCAGGAAGTTTGAGAGGTATGCACCCGATCAAGGCTAGGGAGGTGTTAATGCGGATAAAAGATTCCCGGATGCGGGGCCATGAAGTGCCGGGAAAGATGGGCGACATCGAAGACGAATGTGGATAGAATCGCCACTTCCACGAGACCACGGCCATGACACGAGGTATTGGCATCTCAAGGGGAGATAGAAGGAATGATCGAAGGGGATACTTAGGCAGATTTGTAAATCGGGAGAAAGAGCTAGCTCCAGAAGGCAATGGCAGGAGGGAAAACCGCCGGAGAGATGGCGGAGGCCGTTATGAAAAGAAGGGCTCGCCCGCAGAGGAAATCAAGAACAGCGGAGGAACCAGACACGAGGGAAGATGAGCGCCGGCCCCGAGAGGAGAACAAGAGCCCAACAAGAGTTATAGCGACCATCTGTGGAGGCCTAGCCGCAAGAGAGAGTTCGGTCTCTGCCAGGAAGGCGAAGGCCTACGCGAGGAGCGTACATGTGGCAGAATGGTCGAACAAGAAGGCGAAGACGGGGACGGTCATCTCCTTCTCAGACGATGATCTGGAAGGGGTACAGACCCCGCATGACGATGCCTTGGTCATCGCCATGACCATAGGAGATTGCAAAGTGAAGAGGATCTTAGTGGATAACGGTAGCTCAGCTGATATCCTGTTCCTCGAAGCTTTCCGGAAGATGGGCCTCGACGAAGGAAAGTTAAAGAAGGTCGAACACCCGTTGCAGGGATTCTCTGGTGCCCCGGTGAAGGTGGAAGGGTCGATTGAGCTGCCGGTTCGAGCTGGCACCGGAGATCGCCAGGCGACGGTGATGATCAACTTCCTGGTGGTGAGCATTACATCAGCGTATAATGTCATACTAGGAAGAGTCGGGTTGAATCTGTTAAAGGCCATCGTCTCCACCCCCCATCTCAAAATGAAGTTCCCTACCAAGAATGGCGTCGGGGAGTGTCGGGGCGATCAGGAGACGTCCCGAAGATGTTACGCCACTACTCTCTGGGGAAAAGAAAAGGCGGGTGAGACGCTCCCGATAGAAGATCTACGTGATGATGCCAGTTATCAACGGGGAGAGCCGGCCGAAGATTTGGTGCAAGTTGAAGCTGAAGAAGGAGATGACACCCGACAATTCCAGATTGGGGCTACCATGCCAAGGTCGCAGCAAGAAAGACTCATCTCATTCCTACGAACAACGGCGTATTAAGCTTGTCGGCGAACATGCCGAGATCGACCGAGAGGTAATAGAACATCACCGAATGTTAGCCCAATGAAGAAGCGGTGCGAGAGAGGAAGAGGACGTTCACCCGAAAGACGAAGAAGATAGGCGAGAAGAGAAATTCTTAAAGGGCCCCGGTTCACCCGCGAGATTGATGCCGGAGTGGATATCTAACGTGGTGATGGTCCGAAGGCAAGCGGAAATGGGGGAAATGGAGGATCTGCATCGACTTCACCGACTGAATAAGGCTGCCCCAGGGACGCATACCCCCGCCAAAGATAGACCTACTCATCGGCGCCACGACGGATACGGTTGAGTTTCATGGATGCATACTCGGGTACAACCAAATCAAAATGGTGAGGCCGATGTCCCAAAACATCCTTCATAACCGAAGGAGGGTTGTCTGCTACGAGGTCATGCCTTTCGGACTAAAACGCAGGGCCACCTATCAAGGTTGGTGAATAAAGTTTTCAAAGGACTGATCGGCAAGACCATGGAAGTGTATGTGGACGACATGCTCGTGAAAAGCTGAAGGCGGAAAGGCACATCAAGACTTGGAAGGCGTTCCAAGTCTTGCTGACGATGCGGCATGGTGAACCGGCAAAATGTGCCTTGGAGTAGCCTCGGGAAGTTCCTCGGTTTCATCGTCTCGGAAAGAGGAATCGAAGCCAACCCAGTCAAAATACAAGCCATTCGGGACATGAGGTCCCCCCAAAACGTAAAGCAAGTCCGGGAGGCGGCCAGGTGGGTAGCCGCCTCGGAAGATTCATGTCTCGGTCTGCAGATAGATGCCTTCCTTTCTTCAAAGCGAAAGGGGCTAAAAGGTTCGAGTGGGACGGAGGAGTGCAAAAATCTTTGAACAATTGAAAGAGTACTTGGCGCACCTTCTGTGGCCGAACACGGGATGCCTTACTGTGTACTTTGTAGTCGGCGATTCTTTAAGCGCCGTCTTGACGAAAGAGGAAGGAAGGCAACAACGGCCAATATACTACGTCGGCCGAACCCTCCTAGATGCGAGACAAGATACGAAGCGGAGAAAGTGGCGTACGCCCTCGTGGGCGCAAAAAGCTGAGCCATATTTTCAGTCACATACGGTATCGTACTCACCACCACCCACGAAGAAAATCTGCGGCGACGGATATGTCCGGTCGTCAGTAAATTGGGCCATAGAGCTAGGAGAGTTCGACATCGGTACAAGCCGAGAACATAATTAAAGCCAGGCCCTCGTAGACTTCATAGCGGAGACAACGATCCCGATGACCCGCAGGAATCTACCGAGGAGCAGCGAATGGGGCTTGGACCTTGATGTGGATGGGGCTTCCAACAGATGGAAGTGGCGTGGAATTGTGTTAAGTAAGCCCGAAGGCTTCAAAGTAGAATCGCCCTACGGTTCGACTTGGCGCCTCCAACAACGAAGCCAGTCTGAGCGATAATAGCCGGAATTAATGCTCGGGCTTTGATGGTGAAGGAACTAGTAGTGCATAGCGACTCCCAACTCGTGGTCGGCAAGTGAATGGCGAATCTGAGGCCAAAGAGCAAAGGATGGCCGAATACTTAAACACGGTGCGAGAAAGGTCACGGCTTTCAAGGAATTTGAGGTAAAGCGGAGTGTCACGAGAAGAGATGCTAGCGCAGCAGCTATCACAGTGGCCACCGACTTAGCAGAATTGAAGCGGTGTATTTTGAATACTACCACAGCCAAGCATCGAAACCCGCGAGGTGTTACCCGTGAGTGAAAGGGCCAAAGCTGGATGGATGCCATAATAGAATACCTCAAGGAGGAAGCTCCCGGAGAAGGGACGAAGCAAGAAAAGTAAGAATGAGGTCAGCGTGCTTCTTCCTGAAGGATGACACGCTATACAAGATAGGGTTTACCTTACCATACCTCAAGTGCTTGGATTCCTCCGACGGCGAGTACTCGCTCCGGGAAGTGCATGAAGGGATATGTGGCCAACACCTTGGAGCCCGGGCCCTGGCTCACAAAGTACTAAGCGGGGCAATCTTTGATCGACAATGAGAAAGGAGCAGAATCCTTGGTGGAAATCGTCAAGTGCCAGATGTTCACCCCCGTGCCTAGGCTACATTCTACTGAGCTATCGTCCTTATCTAGCCCAGTACCATTCGCCATGTGGGGGATGGACATCTTAGGCCCATTCCCCCTGGCCACGAGACAAAGGAAGTTTGTCGTGGTGGTAGTCGACTACTTCACGAAATGGGCGGAAGCCGAAGCCCTAGCGACGATAACAGAAAAGAACATAAGGGACTTCTTCCAAAGAGCGGTGGTATACAGATTCGGAATCCCCCAGGTCGTGGTCACGGACAATGGAACTCAGTTTGCCAATCCAACCTTCGACGCGTTTTGTGAAGCTCTCGGCATCAACCACAGGAAGACCTCCGTCGGATATCCCTCGACCAATGGGCAAACAGAAGTAACAAACCGTACGTTACCCCAAGGGAAAAAAAGAGGCTAGATGATGCCAAAGGACTATGGGCAGGCGAGTTGCACCACATTCTCGGGCTTACGCTGCCCGAGAGGTTAACTACCGGAGAAAGCCCTTCATGTTAACATCAGTCTGAAGCTGTACTCCAGTGGAGATAGGGGCTATACCCATCAGATTCGGTACTACAACGAAAGCGAAAATGACGGAGGACTCCGGCAAACTTGGACCTCTGGCGAAACGAGAAGCTTCACGAAAGGATCGCCGCCTACCAGGAGGTTGCTAGGCACTACAACACCAAGGTCGGAAGAGCGAGTTTAGGCGAGGCGACCTTGTCCTCGAAGAAGCGGAAGTGTCGGACCCAAGGCATCAGGAAGCTAGATCCAAGCGGGAAGGTCCCTCTAGAGTCTCGAGGGTAATCTGACGGGGTCCTATCACCTAGAGACTATGGGGGGAGTAAGGGTACCCCGATCGTGGAACTCCGATAATCTAAGAAAATTCCACCAGTAGTAAAGTGGCGGGCACGCACTCATCTATAAATTTCTCCGTCTGTCGTTCTTTGCAATTATTGTCCTTTTGAACCTTTTTAAGTTGTAATTCATCTTGCAATCCATAAGATTTTATGGATATCTGAGGTGGTTTCGACAGCGAGAATTCTCGGGTGATTACCTCTAACCACGAGGCGGATGGCGAATCACCCCTTGGCTCGGAGTTCGACCATAGCCGAACAGACCTGACTGAAGGGCTAGCATCTAACAGACCCTTTGGCTGGAGCCGAGGGTACACTTGGTGATTCTGACTATCGGACGATCGACCTTCGGTGAACCTTTCGGCCTGAGCCGAAAGCAAAATACTTGGTGTATTGCTTGGTGATCCTTATTGGACGGTCGACCTTGGTGAACCCTCGACCTTCGTCCGACTTACTAGCAGTGCCCTCGGTGAAGACCTAGCATCTAATGGACCCTTCGGTGGAGCCGAGGTACACCAGATGGATTGCACTGGTGGACTATTGAAGGTCGACCTGGTGAACCCTTCATTTGGAGCCGAGAGGAAAACACTTGTAAAATATTGCTAGTAATAAGAGGTCGTCCTTAAATCGACTTACTAGCGGTCGACCCTCGGCCAAGTCTCGGGGCCATGCGCCTAAGAAGGTCAACTAGGTTTGACCCTCTGCAATTATTCTGAATCAAAGATCATTAAATGGACAGGAGTTGGAAAAAGAACGGTTTGCATTCATAAAGCCCGAAGGCAAGGATTACATACGAAGCCCGAAGGCAAAGATTACATTTAAGGCCCGAAGGCTAGTTACATAATAAGAAGGGGGTAGTCTGCGCTGAGGGCCGAGGCGACCTCAAGGAGCGTCCGTCGGGTCCGCAGCCTCGTCTTCGGCGGGGAGTGCTTCCTGGTCCGAACCTCCACGACCAGGGGTCGGAGGGACTTCCCTATGCAGCTGGACCTCGCCTTCCTCGCTGCAGCCTCCACCGTCGGCGTCGGCAACCTCGGTGGCCGATGGCACCGCCTCCACATCGTCGTCCTCGAAGATGAGGCCGCTGTCTGCAAAGGAAACCCCAGGGTAGCGCCCGAGGACCCAATCTCGGACCTCGGTAGCGCCCATTGTGTACCCCGGGGCGATGGCATTCTTGATCTCCTCCCTGAAGGCCTCGGAGGACCGATACTTCTCGACCCCTCGGGCCTCGGCTTCCTGAATGCGGGCCGTCACTTGTGACTTCAACTCCGAGAGCTTCCGATCGCACTCTCGGCGCTCGAGGGCTAGGTCCCTCTCCAGGTGCTCCACCTTCTCGAGGAGGGTAGTCGCTCGTTGTCTAGGAGACCTTCTCCTCTCGGCCTTCAAGCTCCCGACACATGGCCTCGGCTCGAGCCAGCGTGACCCATCAGTTCGAGCACCACAAAGCACCGAAGGTCAGAATGAAAAAAATATATAGTACAAGTAAAAAAGAGGCAGGAGGACCGAAGGGGAAGGAGGACCGAAGCTTACCCCCGCCATGTAGATGCAGCGAGGTGATCGGTGCGCGTCCCTTATACAGGCCGGTGGCATCTCGGGGAAGACTCCCTTCATCACCAACTCTCGGCACCCGTCCGGCGGCCAGAGTGTCATCTTCTTTCACCGACCATTGTGGGACGAACCCCACCTCAGCCCTCGTCGACGAGACCTTCGGGCCTCAGGAGGCAGCGGCGGACGAAGGGTCTTGAGCAGGTCCGTCTCTAGGAGCAGCAAGTGCTTGGACAGCCTCGGCAGTCGGCCCCTCCACCCTGGGCCTCTTCTTCGGGGTCTCGGAAGACGGTCCCGTCTTTTCTTTCCTCTTGGACTTCGGCTGTTGGGGGGCGTCACGTGCCTTGGCTTCCTTTATCTTTGCCTGCCTTGCAGCGGCGGCGGCCTTAGCCTCGGCTCTGGTAACTTGCACTGCAAGAAGAAGCAAGAAGTATTAGTACGAAGGACCGACACTCGAAGGAAGCAGACGGAGGCTAGCCTAACTCACCCGGGCTAAGCCTGAACTTGAAGAGGATGGCGTCGGACTTGAGGCAGTCGGCCTCGACTGGAGAACAGCCTTCCTGCCGCCTCGCCATCACCAACGACTCCGCGTCTGCCCCAAATAGGGAAGGGGCGGAGTTCACATCCCTAAGGTCCGGGATGTCCCAGACCGTGCCGAAGGGCACCCCCTCGGTCGACTTCACAAAGAAGTACTTTTCCTTCCATCCGTGGATGGAAGTCGGGTAACCCTTCAGGAGCCGAAGGTCCTTTCGGGGGCAAAAATAGTACCAGCCCGTAAGTCCCTTGCGGGCTTTGAAGAAAGCGATTGATGAAAAGTTGAAGGAGGGGCCTCTTGTGCGAATGAAGAAGATGGCCAGCTTAACGCTTGTGCCACCCGTTCGGCGTTAGCTGGGTCGGGCTTACCCCATAGTGCGAAACACTTTGGTAAAGAAGGGGTGGAGGGGCAACGAAGGCCCTTGAAGGCCTCCTTATGACCTGACTCCTCGGGGTTCCGATAGCTGGCTCGGTCGGAAGGTGCAGGCAAGCGGAGTCGAAAGCATCCGAACGCCGAAGGAGGCCTCAGCTCCTCCATTCGGTTCGTCCCATCGTGGAGGCGATCTGAGGCCTCAACTTCCGGGGCTCGGTGCAGGCTCGGGCGTCGAGCACCCTCTCCTGAACACCTCACCGTTGGAGCCACCCTTGGACCCCGACGGTGAGGCCTCGGACGATGAGTCGCGGGAGGAGGGAGAGTCGGTGGAATCGAGGACATCCTCGGACTTCCCAGGACTCCTATACCTCGTCTTGGTCTTGACCTCTCGGGACGATGGGCATGGCTCGACGAGGAAGACATCACTTACTTGTTGCTAAGCTAAGGAAGAAGAGGACGAAGGCTAGAAGGGGATCGAGGCGAAGGTGAGCTCTCCGAAGGAAAAAAGAAAGGTTGCCCCACAAATGGCCCCACACTATATAGATGGGGGAATGGTGCTGACTTCCGGCATTAATGGCACCGCCACGTCGAGTCTGAAGCCTCGAGGTTTGCGCCGAGCAGACCTAGCGACGATCTCACCTTCGGTTGGGAGTTCGGCCAAAGCCGAACGGACTGACCAGGGTCCCACCTAGTTCGGTTGGGAGCTCGGCCAAAGCCGACGGACTGACCGAGGTCCCTCCTTCGGTTGGGAGTTCGGCCAAAGCCGAGCGGACTGACCGAGGTCCCACCTTCGGTTGGGAGTTCGCCAAAGCCGACGGACTGACCGAGGTCCCTCCTTCGGTTGGGAGTTCGGCCAAAGCGAGCGGACTGACGAGGTCCCTCCTTGGTTGGGAGTTCGACCAAAGCCGAGCGGACTGACCGAGGTCCCTCCTTGGTGGGAGTTCGGCCAAAGCGAGCGGACTGACCGAGGTCCCACCTTCGGTTGGGAGTTCGGCCAAAGCCGAACGGACTGACGAGGTCCCACTTCGGTTGGGAGTTCGGCCAAGCCGACGGACTGACGAGGTCCCACCTTCGGTTGGGAGTTCGGCCAAAGCCGAGCGGACCTGACGAGGTCCCTCCCGGTTGGGAGTTCGAGCGGACTGCCGGGGTCCCTCCTTCGGTTGGGAGTTCGGCCAAAGCGACGGACTGACGAGGTCCCTCCTACGGTTGGGAGTTCGGCCCAAGCGAGCGGACTGACAGGGTCCCTCCTACGGTTGGGAGTTGGGCCCAAAAGCGGGCGGACTGACCGAGGTCCCTCCTCGGCGGGGGCTCGGCAAAGCCGGCATCTGACGAAAGGTCCCACCTTGACGGGGGCTCGATAAAGCCGATCTAAAGGGGCCAAAGGTCTTTCTCTCGTCGACCCCAAGCCTTGGTCCTTGGTAATGCCAAGGCGAAGGAACAAGTCAACCTAAGAAGATGGTTACTCCCACGGAAGAAGCTCCTAGTGGAAGTAAGGGGCTCTGATATAGCCAAAATAACCTCTCGGTGGGGGCAATGACACGTGTAAGCCGGGACACGTGTCCTCCCTGAACGAAGGTTCAAGAAACCACTCACGCTCGACACGCTCAATTCGAGGCACGCCAACAAAATCCCCGGGATCACGTAAATGCGCATGAGGAATATTCCCCGAAGGTTGGGCGTATTCAAGTAGGACTCTAAGAGGGAAGAAGGGAAAAACCCTAAGGCGAAGAGCTATATAAGAAGGCACGGAAGAAAGGGGAAGGTAAGTTCTGAGACCCTCACCATTACTCCTTTATTGAACTGTGCGACCGACCCTGACTGGAGCGTCGGAGGACTAACCCCGGACTAAGCTCCGGGCCTCCGTCGTCTGTGTTTGTGTAGGTTGGACTAGCGGGGTTTTTGGCAGCAACACTACCTAAACAAAATAAAGACTTTGCGTCCATGGTCCCTACTATAGGCCGGAACCGTGTGGAAAATTTGTGTGTAGATATTGTGTAATTTTGACTTTCTATTGTATTTAAGTGGTTCATTTTCGTGAACAAAATGTCGGAACAAATTAAGGGTTTTAATATCAATTAAAGGAGAGGAGATGCCATCGAGTGAGAACGCATCAACATAAGGGTGTTAATCAGTTCAGTTTTGGTTTAAATGGTGCAGATCGGTTCGGTTCATATTTATTTGACTAAAATCATAACCACACCATTTACTAAACGGTTCCACTTTCTGAAACCGTGACCGTTTAGTAAACGGTTTCGGTTTCCACAGTTTCTAAATGGTGTCGGTTTCACGGTTTTAAACGGTTTCGATTTCGGTTTATTCCATACGGTTTGTAAAACGGTTCAGAATCGGTTTGTTCTAACTTGCAACCATCGCTAAACTGAAGATCGTAAGCCTATCAAAAAATAATTAGCAACTACAAATAAGAGATTCCATATTAACGATGGTATGTCTTAATTTGATAATCTAGTGCTATTTCTTTGCATGGCCATTCTCAAACATTTAGAACTAATATCATACAACAACCAAATCCAATCTTCTATAGTATAAAATATTAAAATGATAGGTGGTTCAGCCAAAACAACCCATCTATTATAACATAATAACATAGTAACATAGTAACATATATGGATTATAAGTCCATGATCTAAAGCCTAAATTTGAACTTAATCGTAATAAATCATACCAAAGCAGGATGGACACTTAATTTCATTGTTAATTGTTATACGGATTACTGTCCCTTCTTTATTTAATTGTTATACGGATTAATCGGATCGGTTTAAATGGTTTAAATGGTTTTAAACGGTTCGATTTAAACGGTTTTAATTCGGTTTGAAACCAACGGGTTCCACGGTTAAAATCGACCCCACCCGTTTAGCTAATCGGCTTGAAACTTGAAACTTGAAACCATAACCGCACCATTTACGAAACGATTTTACGGTTTCGATGTAAACGGATTGGTTTGGTTTCGATAAATGGTTTCGGTTACAAATTCACATCCTTACCTGAACATCACGCATCATGTTAACAAAAATGGTTTAAAAAAAAAAAAAAACAGGAGAGGGGAGGGGAGGAGCTGGAGATACAAATAGTGAATTCAAACCATAATTCTAGATAGATATAATCGTCAAAAAAGACTAATTAAAAAGCTAGAATTACAATCTTGAGAATTAACTGGCCAGAAATTAACAAGTAGATTGACTTCATCTATAGTTGATCAGATAATTAATGATCAATACTTGCATTTTAAGAGTAAGCCTCTCTGCTACCAAACTTAATTTGGTGGGCAAGTCTTTGTGAGTTCATATATCGTCATTGATCATAAACCACCCACATACCCTTACAAAAAAACTACTTGGAAACATGCATCATATATATCTTGTTAATTTATGGTTTGTTCTTTCCATCAAGATAAGCTTCTATCAAAAGTCTCCCTATTTTGATACACGTAGACAGTTGGTTTTGGTCAACTAATTAATTATTGAATTAGTTGTATATATCCCATATGGATTAGCTACATGTCATCTTTCATACTTAAATTCAATCAATTGTTCCATGTATATTCATACATTTATATGAATATTAGATCCATGTAGCCGACCTTATTCAGTTGGGATAAGGTTATGATTGTTGTTATTGTTGTAACGCTAATTAGTCATGTGGCCCTCACACCTAAATATAAAGGGTGAAAAAATGATGGCCCTGAGCCTCTTGATGTCCTCCCTATGCATCCCCTCATTGGCCCCCATGTTAATGCAGGGGCATGTGACCAGCCAACGTTCTTCTTCTCATTTTTTTTTTTTCCCCATCAATGTAATTTAATTTACCATTTGATCAATTCAATGTAAGCAATGGACCCCGGGGTCTACCCATCCATCAAATTTGGGTCTTTTATCCCAACATTCCTTCAAGTCCAAATCATTGTTTGACTTTTTCATCTTTCTTTCTAAACTGCATTAGTGGGTCACAATATTCATTGATATTGATAGAATGTTGCATTGGTCAAATGTTTGAAAGCGAGGCTGTGCGCTGGACTTGAATAACTTTGTTCGTTCACTTCACCATGGCCTATTCAATTCATCTACACTTTTTTTTTTTTTGCAGAAATTCAGTTTGAATGAGAGACCCATTAATTAGAGCAATCATTCTTTACCTCCCCACACCAATGCGGTGAGGATCTGGACAATTGGGAGCACCCGGGCACACACCCCAATGGGCTCTCAGTCGTCCAGAGCCTCATCGCACCAGTGCGGGGAGACAGGATTTTTTTACCATTAATTATGTACTGTATGGGCTATTCAATTCATCTACACCTTTTTTTATTTTATTTTTATTTTATTTTTGAAATTCAAATACACCTTAATTCTAACATTTTCATTAAACAAGTCAGATATGTTGTCCATTTGGTTAATAAATATGCTGGCGGCCTAAGCAACAATCTGTTTTTAAGTCGAAAGCAAGTGACTACTGAGGACTTTATTAAGCAGCTTGTTCTTTCAATTTCTGGGCTAGCTAGTCAATCTCTAGACTGTATTACCAAGGAGACTTTTAAAGCTCATCAAAATAGAGTCTTTTGGATCTTATTGTTAGAAAAGAGTACCTGATATTATGTATAAGACTACTGTTGGTGAAATGGCTTGTCTTCCTTGCTTTATGTATTAGAGAGGACTTGCACAGATGTTGTAGCAAACAAACAGAGTTAGTTAAGTCGTATTAGAAACAGATACTCTCTTTAAGGTCTGAAACGCCCCTTACAGTAGTACAATTAGAGTTTTCTGCATTCTACCTCCAAAATAAAACAACCACTGATATTTGCCTGATTGTACTCAAACTCTGAACCTTTGGGAGAGAGAGGCTAGGCTCACTAAGTATGATTTGTAACATGGTTTGTATGCAAATAGTTAGAGAGAGAGAGAGAGAGAGAGAGAGAGAGAGTTCTACCAACTAGCTGCAACTCCTGTGGCATCCAAAGAAATGGAATCTAAAAGTGCATTTTGAAAAATACCATAATCTAAAAGGGTATTTGTGAACCCTAGGAAGAAGTAAATTATTCCATTTCACTGGCCCATCAAGGGTAGCGCTACTATAGTGCAACTGGTAGCAACCAAATTATTTTAAGGTTTAGAAGGTATAAGAAGTGTATATTTCTTGATGATTATAATGAGATTTTGTTTCTTCTCCATTGTCATACGAAACTAATAATATTGGTTTGGAAAAAATTAAGCCTCTCCAACTGTTGTCATGGAAATTTGAGCTCGATAACTTGCACATAGAGAGCCAAAGAGGACATTGAAGATGACAGCCAGAGCAGACCTAGATAGTTTAGAAATCGGAAGAAGTTGTCTCTATGTACCTTGAACACCATTGATCTATTTATAGGATAGAGAAATGACCTGAATTCACATAGACCTAAATCCACGTGGGCAATGCTAACATATTGGTAATGACTTCGTGGAGAGCTCAAGTTTGTTAAGATATGAGGGGTCTGTTTTCAACAGTTTCATAATGGGCTTTAGCCACTCATGAGATGAACATGACCCTTTCCACGTGGTGGCCTTTCATTGGTGGATGCGTATCACCGACCATGGTCCCATTAAGGGAATCATGTGGAAAACGTCTCTATTGTCCAATTTCTTCTTTCATAACATGGGTCACATTCATTACTTTTGGTACAATGTTGTCAATGTGGTCCAAATGTAAGGCTAATTTTTCTAAGTTTTGTGGAGCATGATCAACAAGACACTAGGTCAATAAAAGTAAATTTGTCTTTACGTTAATGTTACTCATGAATTCAATCACTACAAATTGGTCATGATACCTAAATACAAGTTTGCCCTGGATCCAACGATTGGGGTTGTATGCTAGGCTCCTCCTAGCCAATAGATCTTCACTATTATTCACTGGTCACCACAAAGGATTTGAACCCTTCAGAAAATTCTGAGTCAAATCTGTGGTGAGCAATGATACATGCTGGCATTCTAGTGTAAGATCCTCAAATTGCTGCAAAATACTGAGTCCTATAAGGAGTCAAGAATTAATACAACATGAGTCCAGATCCTCTACAATGAGCTATGAATGGTGATGAACGATGAACAACATAGATTTTTCAACGATTAAGAAGATTTCAGCATATACCTCAGTCGTTGGATTCTTACCGCTGGCTCATTGCTGATGGTAAAATATTTTTTCACGTTAAAACATAATGCTTGCCCTACATTGCATTGATTGATTGATTGAACCTTAAAATCAGGTAGTTTTTTTGTTCTAAAAAGATTGATTGATAAGATATGATATGATGGCACTGAAAGAGATTCCGGATAAGAACAGAGGTACAAGAGAATCCTTTCAGATTTAACAAATTCAATGATATCAACATGCTTCTATTAATCAATACCATTGGTTGCCTTGAAGGAAAATCTTTAGATCTTTTATCTTGAGAACTAAAGATCAAATATTAATATCATAAAACCAACAAAAACATGTCTTCTATTACGAATGCCCTTGGGCCCTTTTTTTTTTTTTTTTTTGGTAGATCCTTCGCCTCATCAATGTTCAAAATCTTAGTGTGTTAGTACTTTTACCATGGGAATCAGGGATCATGATATTATTACTTCAAAAAGCCTAACACGCTTTCTATTTTTTCACCCGCGTCTTGTTCACAAAGAAAATAATTTTACATAAAATAAATATAAAAAAATGCCATGATTGAAATATAAAAATCATATCAAATCAGCCAATCAAACTAGATCCAATTGCTAGATTACCTTGGGTGTATTTCCTTCATTACATTGGTCCCGGTTCCATTCATGGTTTGAGGAATTGGATTGGATTGATATCAGCTTTGTTTGATCTTGATTCTTGACTGATGTCGTATCATTGGATCAGTATGGATGAAGGGTAATGGAGTAAAAGGTTATTTAATGACAATCAAGGGTCTTTTTGTCCAATGTAGGCTAATTTTGGTCAAAATTGGTTTGTCCAATCTTGAGACCCATTCTGGTGTCTTAAACTATGGTCCCATTTTCATGAGTATAAGGCATGGGGAAGTGTTCCTATGGGAGAGTGTGGCTCCTACACATGTATGGGGACCAATGGAAGAATACGAAAAAGCATCAATAGAGGCATTATTTCCTATTTCATGAAGAGTAAGTTTATCATTTCACCCCATGTGTATAGATGCAGGGGCCATACTCCCCCTCCATGGAAACCACTTTCCGATAAAACATATGGCAAAGGCTCTTCGAGGCTAAGGCCTCTACACTAAGACACATAAGTATTGTTTAATGATATTTTTTTTAAATGAATTAAAATTGACAATGTATCTTGAAGTAGAATACGCCTAAGACTGAGAATCCTCATCAAAAGCATATATTAAAAAACTTTGTATTTTGACTCCACCACTCATTTTGCAAAAAACTTGGTATTTTTACTTTCCACAACTCATATATTCAAATATTTTCTAGGGTACTTTTTTTTTTTTTGGTGAAAGCCCTTGAAGGCTAGTCTTTGAGGCCGTTTAAATGTCCAATTTCCAATCCAATGATCAACTACCTGGGAAAGTGACACCTGTACGTAACTGATCCAAAGGCTGTGATTATTTCTCAAAAAAAAAACAACATGGACAATCATAGCCCTTAGATCCGCTAGGGACAGGTGTGGTTACCCAGCTAACTATGGACAAGCTCCAGATCCCACTTTTGTGCCAAGTCTTTATATTTATTTATTCGTGAAAGTGGTAAGTCTTTGTTGGTTTTTATTTTTTATTCTTTTGGTTATTAAGGCTCCGTTTGGTATGGTTCTAAAAAAACGTTTTTGGAGTTTTTTCGTTCTATTGAAACGAAAAAACGGAATCTTCTGTTTGGTGCACTTACGGTCTGTTTCTTTTTTTTTGGAACAAAAAGTAGAAAAAAAAACTGAAAAAACGAGATTGGACGGAACTCCAAAATGGAGTTCTGTCTTCCCAGTTTCGTTCCATTTTACAAAAAAAAAAAAAAAAAAAAATTTCTCGATAAAAATCTGAAATTTTGAAACACCATCTTTTAGTTTAAAAACTGCGTTTTGACACAGAAACTAAAATTTTCGTTTTTTACATGAAACGGTGTTTCTGGAACAGAAACGATACCAAACGGGCCCTAAGTCTTTGTTGGTCCTATAGAGCCATGCAAGAAGCTATAAATGGGGAAACATCATGTTTATATTTCATCCTTTCTATGGTGACTCTTCTTACCAAAAAACAAATTTCATTGGTGACTACTGTATTGGTCAATGAGTAAAACCCAAATCTAATTAATTGCTACTGGACATCTTTTTGCTTCCCCTGATTCTCTAATTAGATATCCTGCAGTACATTTTGGTTAAACCCAATCGTTACGTTTTGGTTAAACCCAATTGTTAAGTCGGGGAACAAGGGAAGAAAAAGCCCTTACCAGTTGGTTTCTTGGGCTTGTTTTTCAAATCATGCTGTGATAGGAACCGTGTTCTATACTTCACTTTGCGTCTCTCTCTTTGACCATGGAGTGTATATTGCCATGTCCTACCATAAGTAAAATAATGAATGTATAATTTTCATATTAGATATTATCTAATCGAAAGCAAACATTTTAACTTCACAATTTTAGAGAAGGCACACTATTTCCTAATAATAATATTAAGGTAAGAGAATGCTACCCGCTTGAGCGGCTATTGTGCTAACATGTAGAAGCATCAACAACAGCAAGATTTTTGTTTTTCATGGGGTGGGACGATAGTTTCTCCCCTTCCTATGTCTGCTGGAGAGACCACACTGCCTTCAAAGCTTCTTTTTCCCATATTAATATTACTAAGCAATGCCTTATTTCAACCTAAGATGGTCCTTCCCATTGTTTATAATAACAGATCAGGTATTGGGTGTACTAAGCCCTTGCATGTAAATAGGGTCAATTACCATTTAATTTAGAGAAAGTGCAAGCACTTGCAAGATATTTTAACTTAGAACCCTACCAGTCTAGTGTTGCCTGCGTCCAAACGTAAGTGGGTGAAAAAAGATCATGTTGCTCCTATCTCATGCGTTGAAGATGCTCCTACACGCCTTCCCATTGACCCCGCACATTGGTGTTACCTACACCAAACTAACAGTGTTCTTTTTCCTTGTAACTTATTATGGTCGTAGATCCAATCGCTCAATACAATGGATCTCTCTCTCTCTTCCGATTGAGACAAATTGGTCAGTAGTTGACCACCTTTGCATGCATGCATGTGTATCACGTAAGTAGGATTGCAACGTTTTCAAAAAAAAAAAAAGGTAGGGCTGCTACTATTCTAAATTCCTCAAATCCCTATCAGCCCAGCCCAACTTCAACCCTAATAAGGTTTAAAAATTAGTGGCGTAAATTTTCTGATGATATTTTGTTTCTTGTGTGACACAAAACTAAACACATTAGTACTCATCGTTCTGGTTTGTGCGCCCTTTGTCCATTAAAAAACCCAAGGCCCATAAGCAAACCACTCTGCCCAATATTACAACATTAAGGACAAATGGGCTAGAAATTGAGGCTAAAAGGAAAGGCAAAGGACAATGAATAGTGAAAAGACAATAGGAAAAAAATATCTTTCATCAGCATGACGGGAATTAAAGGGAAAAGAGTTGAAAATTTAAAACTTAAAAAGAAACTTTTGTAATTATTAATTCATTTGACTATATCACTAACTCCAAATTTTTCCATAGTTGGTTATTAAATTTCACTTTACATTGTATTCAAAGCCCTTTAGTTTATAAGTAAAACAAATTACATGTAAAATGTATCATTGCTAGATACAATAAGAAAATAAAGTAATTTATATAAATCACATGAAGGAACGATTACAAAGTTTTTTATTTATTCCCTTTAATTCCCCAACCAAATGTAGCTTTAAAAGCTCCGATTTGGGAAATTTAAATAGTCGAGAACACATTGTGTGAAATCCAAGCTTGAGGCCCAGCCCACCCTCATACAAAGAACAAGGTTGGGCCTGAGTAGTGAAGCTTAAGGGATACAGTAGGGGTGTCAACGGTCTGGTTTGGTGCGGTTTTGGTCCGATTCCATCGGTTTCGGTGTGACTTTAGAACTGACCGAAACCGACCCATTAAGGATTTATCGGTTTCGGTCCGGTGTTGGTTTCGGTGCGGTTTGGGTTCGGGTTGATACCGGTTTGGATTTATCAAGTTCATTTCGGTTTGGATCGATTTTTTAAACCGGTATGGAGAACCGGTATGGAGCCATTAGGAAACAACAAACTGCTGACCTGCTGAAAACCAATATTTGACAATTCAATTAATATTTGAAAAATGAAAAACAACCAATATATTTAACTTAAAACTAGTTAACTATTTAACTTAAAACTAGTTAAAAATTCCCCATTATATTATTATGTTTGGAGATTGTTAATTAACTAGGACTTGATGAGATAAAGAAAACCAATTCAAAACAAAGATTGTATGTCAAAACTATGCAAATTTTGATTTTTTTTTAATGAATTTTGGAGTGTTTCGGTTTCTTACCGGTTTGGTTTCGGTTTCGGTCCAGGTTTTGAGCCGGTTTTGGTTTGGTTTTGGGTTCATCCGGTTTCCGGTGTGGTTCGATTTGGTTTTGGGGTTGCAATACTCGAAACCGAACCGAACCAATAAGGCTTCGATTTGGTTCGGTCCGTGTTGTTATCGGTTCAGTCCAGCCGATTTTACCGGTTCGGTTTAGGAATTGACACCCCTAGGATACAGTTAGACAAAGATGACATGATTTGGTGAAAATGATTGATTTGCAAGGTCACGTACGTCCATGGTCTCAGGTATAAATATCGGTAATTTCATGTAAATTCTTGTGATCATACACTTCTGGATTTTTCAATTAAGCATCAAAGCTAGAAACAAACAACATAATATTGCTTTATCCAACCTCAAACCTTCTGTGTCATAAGGTAATCCCAAACCCAAAATTCGACATGAAAGACTTAAACTTGCTTGAATTCTAAATGAGAACATATGCTTGATGAGGTAAGGCTCCGTTTGGTATAGTTTCTGTTCCAGAAACTCCGTTTCGTGTCAGAAACGGAAATTTCAGTTTCTGTGTCAAAACGCCGTTTTTAAACGATTTAAGGCTGTTTGGTGAATCTGTTTCTAGAACAACTTCAGAACCAAGAAACGACATTTTTGCTGTTTGGTAATGCTTGTTTCAGAAACGGTTTTTTTTTTTCTTCTTTTCTTTTAAGTCAATAATCACAAAAATCGATTAGATTGGGGCTGCCCTCCTTCACTCATTAAATAGAATAGCTATTACAACTCCTACTAGGATAGGAAAGAACAAAATAGGAAACTAATACTAATTGCTAACTGCTAACTGTACTCAATCCTAATGGGACTAGGAAAACCCAAGGGAGGAATCTGCCACTTGCGCTAGAATCCTCCTTTCTCAAGATAGAATTTTAACACCATGGAAAACCCAAAAATCCAAACTTTGAACTATAGGTTATGATATACAGCTTGACTATTATAGAGGAATCTGATTGGTAAATTTTTCTATAGGTTTATTACCATTATATCCCCTACTTTGCTGCAAAATGCGCCATGGAAGACAGTATATTCCAAAATATCTATAGCATCAGAAACCTTAAGCATAATCTGACATAATCTGTAAAACATAATCTGAAATATATCGAATGCTATCTGCACTACAGTTTTCTTACCACATAAATCAATAACTTGAACAGTATTTAGGTGAACAAGGAAATACAATATAGGCATATAGGGTGCTCAAGGAAAAAGAAGTTATACATGTTTTATAATGAAATGCATTGCAAATCTCCTTCTCCCCTATATATGCTCTTCTTCTTTTTCTCCTTTTTCTTTTTTATTAGTATCAAATTTTCATAAATTCATAGAACATACTGTCACAAGATTATTGTAATTACTGTAATATTCAGATAAATATTCTTGTTAAGTCATATTCTAAATTTTGATGAAAACAATGTGCTTTATAGGGGGAAAGTTCACTATCACTAAAAGACTGATCTCTAAAGATATCTCAAGTAAAGTATGGCCCTCCTACCCTCCATGTCAAATGACCTTCCATCTTTGAAGAATTTTCCAGCTAGCTCCATCTGCAAAGAGGGGTGGGTAGAAGTGTCAGATAAACAAGAATAAGGCACAGATAATGAATTCTTTAATAACATCAAGAAATTAAAAGGTTAAATAATCAGTTCCCTTTTAAGGCAGAGTTCTAGATTAGGAAAATTAAGGCTTGTTCCTGAATCAGCAAGCCGAACCAGTTACTGTATTCACATCTCAATGAACGTGAGACTTCATATGGAATCCCTTGATCATGTAACCCCCAAAATCTTCATGAATGCAAAATGAAGCTATCAAGAATAATGCCATTTCAGCGAGAGACATTTAGAAGGTGAATATTCCTCATTACAAAGGTTATTATCAATCACTAGAAGACTCAAACTCAAATAATAACAAAAAAAAAAGAACAAATCTAACTCAATGATTGTCACAAAGATCATCAAGCAAAGACAAATTGAAGATCACAGGAGAATCTCCCTTCCTTTGTTTGACTCTTCACTAACCTAAACTAAAAAAGTGGAAATATGAACACAATGGCAAGAAAGGTTACCCAACGCCAGTCAATTTTCCTACCAGTCAATTTTCCTATCCTCTTTCAACTCTCTTAAACAATGTTTACCCATGGATAAGGCTTTTCCTAATTCATGCCTAATAGCCTTTTTCTAGACTTTCCCAGTTTCAGTAATTTCACACATTGTTAAGTATACCTCATTAATCCGCCCCTCTTCAAACTGAATCCATGCAGTCGGGTGCTTGCACTCTATTAGTTCTTTCAAAGTCATTCTGAACAGGAAATTTGAAAATCAGGAAGCATTAGATAAATAAGATCCTAAATAAATAAATAAAACACAAGCCATAAAAAAAGTTGCAATCAGTTCAAATCATGCTTAATGTTCTTATTAAGTTTTCTAAGTGGACGCTCTTTTATTGGGCTTAAAACCCTCTCTCCTTAAGCTTCTATCTTAGGAGTTATGCAATGAAGAATTCTACTCTCCAGGGAAAAAGGAAACAAATTTATCATTCTCATTGGTACCTATGGTTGAAATATTATAGAATTTTAGGATAAAAATTACCGGAAGAAAGCGGGTACATCTTCGTAGAAAGGATCATGGACTATGGTACCCATTACATCGAAGAGCAATATCGGCAATTTACTCTTATCTGATGAGGAAGAGGTGAACGAAGGTTTCATACTGTAAGCCACTTTCACGGATTTCGAAGTGGGTGTTGGACGTAAAGAGAATACTGTTGGTCTGAGAAACAGAGCCATCGACGGCGAACATGGAATCAAAGGGACCGAAACGAACGACGATATTGTATTTGGCCCTTTTTTTTTTCTTCTTTGTTTTTTGGGGAGAATCGATAGTTTTTGTCTTCAAAACGTTGAAGCTTGATCTTCAACCCAGAATATATTTCTATCTTAATCACTCAGAAAAAGCCCTAAATCCCATTCCTGTTTGATCTGTGATTATAGTAAATGAAGAAGAAGGAGAAACGGTTAGAACAGAAGAAGAAAAACACAAAAGTGCGAACAGGGGAGAAGAAGAGAAAAGAGAAAAAGAGAAAAGCGAACAGAGGAGAAGAAGATAGAACAAGGCGAAACTAGGAGAAGAATAAAGAAGAAGGCGAACAGAGGAGAAGAAGAGAGAAGAAGAGAGGAGAAGAAACGAGTACGAACAGAGGAGAAGAAGAGACAAGAAGAGAGAGAAGAAGAAGAAGAAGAGAGGAGAAGAAATGAGTACGAACAGAGGAGAAGAAGAGACAAGAAGAGAGAGAAGAAGAAGAAGAGGAGAGAAGGGTTTACCTGCAGATGCTCCTCACGCTCCAACTATCGGGAACGATGGTTTCGAATTAGGGATTTTGAAACGAAACAAAAGTGACGGAACTCCTTTTTTGAGTTCCGACTTTGGCGTTCTTTTTCGTTTTTTTTTCAATTTTCGTTTCAAAAAAACCGAAACGCAGCATAATCCCACCAAACGGTTTTTTGCGTTTTTTTATTTCAATAGAACAAAAAAACGCTAGAAACGTTTTTTTAGAACGATACCAAACGGGCCCTAATTGTTTGATTTGTTGTTCTCAAGGTGTTGGGGGTGGGGGTTAAACTTAATTAATTTTAAATGTAGAAAGTCTACAAGAATGAAAAATGATTCCAAATTGGATTTAATAGTATTCATAAATGTATAAGAGATTGGAATTTAGTTACCAGCAATTTTAGTTCATTCTTAATACTAGAATAAACCCATAGTTTTGCTCTCAAATTTTTATAAAGCAATTGTATCAAACGCCTTTTGTATCATTGCCATACGTGTTTTATTACGTCGAATTTTTGAAAACTATTATTACAGTATGGGTCCGTTTCCATATTATTACCGTTCCGGAACTTACTATGTATGTGACCACTAATCCGACCAATCATGGCCGTTATCTCTGAGATCCTATCTAACATCATTATGATCGGGCCAAATAAGCTGATCCACTTATCCATCTTGTGATCATTGGTTCTTGGTCTAAGTTGGGCCAGTTCCCTTATCTAGAGAGTTCGCCTCAGGCCTAGGTCCAGTAATTTGTCATCCTACTTATATTTGTAGTATGGCAAAAGGTCATTCGCACAACCCACATAGGGATGCTTTTCTATATGCCACACATAGCTATTTATTGGCAGTGGGAGGATGAAGTAGCTTTTTAATTAAGTCTCTTATCTATTACTTGGTTTTTTCAATCTATTCTGAGCTTTTCTGGTGGACGATTTGTGAAATTGTGAAAGTCTCATATGAGCTTTTCTGGTGGACTATTTTCTTATCTATTACTTGTTTTTTAAACATGGAGGGATTCTTGTTTCCATTTTTACAATCCGTTCTGCTCTTCTTTTTTCATTTGATTCGAATAAACTATCACTGTAGTTGAGTTTTGAAAACTCGGTATTGGGTATGGGATCAATTAATTTATGTCGAGTTCAATTTGTTTTGGATTCAAATCATCCTAGAATTGGTCAGGAATCAATAGGACTCGGACTAACTCAGGTGAACTAAATTCGTGTAGAATGGAGATTAATTGGAATTAGTCATGTCAATTCCAGGTCAAATTGATTATTTTTGCAGATTTTTATCCAAGTTTTAAAACTATGACCTAGTCATTAATTTTTAGGATTAGTGTATTTGCATGCAAGTATGATGCAAACTGGGCTGAGCTGAGCTGAGCCCAAGGCTTCAATTGTTGAATCCTAACCCGCCCAAGTTGACCTTGAAAGTTTTCGGTACTTGCTCAAAGTTACTTATTGCTCATGAGTTTCAAGGATTGAGTTCCTCTGTGGCGTAATACAGTTTTCGGCGTGCATCCAACTGCCAAAAACGCCTTGGTATGGAGCCCAAGGCGATGCACGCTGGACATTGTCTTGCGCCATAGAGGAGTCAAATCCGAGTTTCAAGGGGGAAAAAAAGTGAACTTCCGAAAATACCCCAACACTTTACTTTAACCCCAAACTATTATTGCTCATGCCTCATGCTGATGATTTCTTTTCATGTTTTTTTTGTTTATTTCCCATTTTTTCCAATTATTTATTTTTTTACTTTATGTGGGACCCACCACCACCTCCTCTTCCTTTGCAAAAGGCTGCGTGATCCTCAACCGCTACAACCTAAGAACGCCCGGAATCCAGATACTCTACAATTCGGATAAAAATTGTCTGTTTTTCCTTATCCCTGTTTTGCTGTGTTTTGCTAGCTGCAGAACACGACACGTGTCCTTTAAATCTGCAGTTGAGATTGTTTTTGTTGGGCTGTTGTTACTAAATCCGGTTTAGATCAATGGATGACTCGAACCATATTGAGTGGAACCGGTTCTGACAAACAACTCCAGGTATGAATTCAAAATCCCTAAGAGGAGATTTCTCAATCAAGAGGAAGGACCCATATGACGTATCGTTGTTGCAGTCCGGCGATCTCGACCTGACTTTGACAGCTGGGTTTCATAGCAAGAGAGTAGCGGCTGGGCTTAGCGGGATGAATTTTCATCATCCTCTTCCAAAGGTGGGACTTTGCTGGGAAAGCCGTTGAAGATTGCGTGAGCTACGCACTCAAGGACCGCCTCCCCGGCAACATGGAACCACTCTCTCTGTAATCCCAGCAACTCATATTTCTCCTTTCCTTCCTCTATCTCACTCACTCTCCCTCCTCAATCCTCCCTTTCCACCTGGGCTGCATTTAAAAAAAAAAAAAGCATGGGATTTCTGGGCAGCGGATCCACCGCTCCTAGCCGTCGGCACCACGACCGGCATCCCTAACACTGCAACATCTTCATGAAAAAAGAAAGAAAGAGAGAAGGGGAAAAATAAAAACTAGAGAATTAGAGCATGGACTCCTCCAGAATCAATAGAAAAGAGTTAAAAATCCCCAAATCACAAACACAGGAAACCTGAATTAAAAATTTCTACCATCAAAACCAATCCATTAATGGAGCTAGAGAACCTAAATCAGAATCCCAACCCTGCAAACTCCTTGGCTCCATTTGCTTCCTCGTCTGGAACCGCTCTCTCTGCAACCCAATCATCGTGGTCCTCATTGCTGTCAAAACCTGCAACCCATTGCCATGACTCTTCATCTCTCTATCTCAACATTCCGCCCCACCGCACATGACAACCAAACGAGGCGTGGAATTAGTAAAGGGATAAAAATCGTCTGTTTTTCCTGATCCCTGTTTTGCTGTGTCGGCGCCCCTCTTCGACCAGGCCGCAATGGCTACTTGCAGTCAAGATTCCAAGGAAGTCCCTAGGCAGTCAAGATCGCCGGACTGCAACAACAATACGTCGTCTGGGTCCTTCCTCTTGATTGAGAAATCTCCTCTTAGGGATTTTGAATTCAAACCTGGAGTTGTTTGTCAGAACCGGTTCCACTCAATATGGTTCGAGTCATCCATTGATCTAAACCGGATTTAGTAACAACAGCCCAACCAAAACAATCTCAACCGCAGATTTAAAGGAGGACACGTGTCGTGTTCTGCAGCTAGCAAAACACAGCAAAACAGGGATCGGAAAAACCAGCGATTTTTATCCGGATCGGAACGCCCCCTATATAGGCTTAGCCTCAGGTAGCTGAAGAAAAACAAACTAGCCATGTCCCTGTTGCCAATTATCACAAAATATGATTCAGGGGCTCAAGGTAAAGAAAGAAGCAGACGAGTGTCTATTTTGCATTAGAAAACAGAAGAAAATCCTGTCCCTAATCAAGCGAAAAGTAGACTGGAATTTTATGGAATGCAAACATAAGCTAAACCTTCGAGTTAAGCTACTTTTATTAGAACTCTGGATTAGTGATTAAGAACAACACCATGTGACGTCTTTTAATGGATGGAGGAGGAGAGAAGATGAAAAACTCACAAATGAGATCAATATCTGTAGGAAGAAAATTGAGGAATACAAAGGAATGACTCTCATGGGTTGTTTTCACTTTGAGATCAGGGAACAGAGGAATCTGAGCTGGCTTCCAAAGAGCAAGTTAAGAAGGGGATGTAGATCCTCTGTAGTGTGCTACACCATGTAGTGCAAAACCAAATGCTAGGTGCACCTTGGGCTGTGTGTCTGAGGGCTCCCAATCACGCCAGAAAGGATGAACGGATCAGGTTCACGTACGAGAATATTCTCGTACACTCTTGATCTGTAGATATAGAATCTATTAAATGAAGAGAGAGAAAATTGATTCTATATTCACAGACCAGAACTGTTCTTGTACATTCTCGTGCATGAACCTGAACCGCTCTCCTAGAAAAGACTCCAAACCTTATTCTTTTCTTCCACTGGGAGGAGGAGAAGGTGGGTCCCACTTATGTAAAAATGAAAAAAAGAATAAAAATTTTGCAAAGAGAAGATAAGAACTGCTGGAATATTTTAGGAAGCTCACTTCTGATTTTTCCTTGGAATTCTTGAACAATAAGTAATTTTGGGAATTAAATAATTTTTTTTTCAAAATCTAATCTAATGAATATAAAACAAAATTTAAACCTACTTATATTGTAAATAATTTTCATATCTAATACATCTAAGTAATATCCCCTAAATAAAAAGGGACATTGTTGGGATTAAGTCTAAACTGCACCTTAAGCCAAGCTTGCCATTATGCTAGATAGGACAACCTTTGCATTTAGATTTTCCTGTCTACAAATTGCAGAATTTACACACACACACACACATATATATATATATATATATATAAGAGAGAGAGAGAGAGAGAGAGAGATTAATGCATTTACATAATTCTCAACAAGAAAACATCTCTCTATTTATATGGAAAAACACATATATTCATTTTGGTCATTATTACACGGTACAATTCATCCCTTAATGCATTATTAATTAAGTGGTAATTAATTACCAATGGTTTTTTATATAAAACAAACACCAGAAGAGCCTCTCACTACACCTATCAATGCATCCATCTACAACTCTGTAATATTTCCTACGCCAATTTCTGCTCAGAAGGAGAGGAGCAATAACAGCCCAGAATCCCAAGAGGTAAGAAATAGCCACACATGAATAGAAGAATAAGTCATTGTCGATCAGACTTTGTTCATCAGCATCACCTTCCTTGTATTCACTGTGGGGTGGTTGAGGTGATAAACAATTGACTTCAGTTGGAGGTCCACAAAGTCTTGGATTACCAATGTAGCTATCCTTGTTGAAAGTATCAAAATGCTTCTCATATGGGATCTTGCCCGAAAGTTGATTGAAGGCCACATTGAAAACAGAAAGAAAATCGAGTTGAATCATTTGAGGGGGGATCTTTCCCACCAACTTGTTGTGGGAGAGATCTAAACTCTCCAACTTTTCCAACCCTTGAAAGGATTCTGGAATATTGCCTACTAGAGAATTGT
>JAJSZK010000499.1:0-11230 GCA_022985045.1 Macadamia tetraphylla | reverse complement strand
AAACCAAGGACTTTGGGAGAAAGGAAAGCTATAAAGTAAAAACTGAAATTTAAATCCTACTTTAAGAATAAAGGGGTAGCAAAAAGGAATGAGGGGGGGGTGAGAAGAGTATTGAAGGAGCCTATTCTTGAACTTCAACCTTGAACTGAAAACTTGATCGATTTGAGATACTCAAGATAAAAACCAGATCTTGAATGAACCAAATCTGAAATTGCTAATACTAGAAAAACAAATCTGAAAAGAAAATTGAACTTGAAAGACATGCTCCATAGCTTGTTCTTGTCACCTAGAACTAAGCCTAGAACTAGAACTTGAAAATTACAACTTCAATTGCTTAAAAAAAAAATAAGAGACTGAATCAAAAACAAAAGTTCTTGCATTAATTGAATAAAAAAATTTAAAAAAATGTTTAAAGCAAAACCTAGAACTAGAGCTAGAGTAAGAAAAACAAAAAAAAAAAGAGAAAGAGTAAAAAAAACGAAGAAGAGAAGTCATCCCCTATGTTGATTCTATTAAAAAGAGAATGGGAGGAAGCTAACAATTTTAGCTTCTAAAAAAAGATTTTTTTTATCTTGTTGATGAGGTGGAGGAGAGAAAGAAAAAAAAAACGGCGAGAAATTCCAAACGATTTTCTTGCTTTGTTTTCCTATTTTTTTCTTTTTCTTTTTTTCTCTTTTGCACAAAAAACCCCTTGTCCGATTTTTCTTGTTTGGGATTTAGACAATATTTATTTAATGGAAAATTCCATTCATGCCATTATCTTTTCTTTTTTTTCTTTCCTATTTTTTTCTTTTTTTTTCTCTCTTCTTCAAATTAAACCCCTTTGGCACATTTATGTGTGAAATCTAGGGTAAAACATGCATTTACATATTTAGAATGGAGCTACCTTGGGTTTTACTCTTTTGTAGGTTTTATATTTTCAAGGCCTTAAGGACTATCGGAGATATATCTTCAATTTTACACGAAAGAGGTCTATTTCTTTCCATGGTTGCGAAGAAGACAAAATTCAGCAAGATGGACGTGTTCAATTAAAAGTACACATTCTTTTGGTCACCAGAAAATGATTATTCTTTTTGGTGTAAAAGAATAATGGATCGAATCGAACCGAGATGCGAACACCCTTGCAATTGCCCCGGTACAAGGAATACTCCAAATGCCAACAAGGATCGATGGACCACATCTTTAAGTGATTAAAGATTTGTTTTGGTAACAACAACTACCTAGCTTAGTTGGTGAGCTAGGGTTTACAAAATTCTCTTGCTCACCAAGAGGTCTCAAGTTCGAATCTTATGGTTTTTTTTTAGAAGATTTTGTTGAAGTTTTTGCTTTCACTCACTTAAAGCACTAAGGGCATGGAGGGATTTCCACATCAAGTTAGAAGCAAGCAAAATCGTGGAAGCATGGAGGGATTTCACATCAAGTTAGAAGCAAGCAAAATCGGGAAGCAAAGAAGAAAAGAAAAAAAAAAAGGAAAGCAAAATGGGAAGCAAGAAAGAAAAAAAAGGAAAGAGAAAAAGGGAGAACCAAAGATTGTCCAAATTTTCCCTCTCCTCCACATCATCACTAAAGATTGTCCAAATCACACAAAGGAAAAAAAAAAATCGCCCCTGGGAGAGAGAAAAAAGAAGAAAAATAAATTAGAAAAAAGGAAAGAAAATAAGCAAAAAATTATAGGAAATTTCTCAAAATTTATTTCTCTCTTCTCTCCTCCATCTTAGCACTTTTGGACTCAAAAGATCTCACAATCAATTGTGGGTTTCTCTTTAGGAAAGAAAAAATTGTTACCCTACCTCTCCATTCCCTATAAATAAACTCATGTAAGGAGGAGACAAAATTCATTCTTCTTCTAGTTTTCTTTAGTTGCCTTTCTTCCTTTTCTCTTTTAGTTCTAGTTCTACTCTATTTTTACTTTAATCACTTTTGTAATAGTTTTTTATGTCAATTAATGCAAGTACTCTTTTATTCTTATTCACCTTTTTTTATGTTTATGATTTATGCAATTGAGTTGTAATTTTTTGTTATAGTTCTAGGCTTAGATCTAGGTGACAAGACCCAGCCGTGGAGCAATTTTTTCAAGTTCAAGCGTTGATTCAAGTAAGTAGGCTCCTTCAGAGTCTTCTCCCCTCTCATTCCCTCTTCGACTACCCTTTCTTTCTTAATTTAGGTTTTTTATTTTCAATGTTACATTATTGTTATCCCTTCTCCCCAAGGTTCATGGCTAGTGTATGTTTGGCTTTGCCCTCCTAGCCATAGAACCATCAATTTATTGCTTTTATTTTAGTTGTCTCCTTTCCCTAAAGTCAAGTAGAGTAACCCTTGTAAGAGTAACTCTCGGTCAAGTAGGAAGCTCATATTATGATGCACCCCCTGCTAAGTAGAGAAACCTACTTGTGAGTCGCTTCTAGCTTTATCCCCTTTCTTTATTTTATTTTTATTTCAGCATTTTTTTCCTTTATTTATTTATTTATTTATTTTAATTATGGGTTGTTTATTTTAGTTATTTATTTTTTTAAATTTTTAAATTTTGGTGGTATGCCTTTAAATTCTTAGATGACGAATGGTTAGGACGTTATTTTTAGGACGGTAATTAGAATTAGATCACAACCATTAATCGTTCACTTTCGCATTATTAAAAGAAATAAAAATAAAGTGGTTGTTTCTCTCGGTTCGACCAGAGCTACACCGATCCGACGCTATGTTACATTTTAAATCTCAAAGAATTTTTTGGGCGCGCTGTCGGGAGAGCCCATGTTATTTTTCATTTCTTTTGGAAAATTTGGGAGTGCTTTTGTTTGTTTGTTTTATATTTTTTTTTTTTTTTTATTGAATTCTGAGAAGAACAACTTGCAAAATAGTTGTATCGGAGGTCGCCATGCCTCACAAGATGATAAAGAGTTTCATCAAAAGATACTAGAATTGACCTGAGAAACCCCCGGATCCGCGAAGCCCCCAAAAACCAAAAAAAAAAAAAATCAAAAAAAAAAAAAAATTTTGCTATCCATTCTTTTGTGCTTGCTTACTTTAGTTGTGGGTAGTTTTCGTTGCATGAGTTTTAAAGTGGGTACGTAATACTAAGAATCGTTAGAAAGAAGAGATCCAACAAGTAGTGACCCTATACGCTTGTTCTCTTTAAAACCCTTCAATATGGGAGACCAACAAGAAAACCCTTCACCTAAATCTGAAAGATAGGTTCTACCCTGAAGCCCAAACCCTTTCCCTGATAGTTCTACCACAAGCCCAGGCAATAATTTTGAACTCAAATCTCAATACATCACTATGTTGCCCCACTTCCATGGGTTGACCTCGAGGATGCATACCTATTTCTAAGGGAATTTGAAGAGGTATGTGTTCTAATTAAGATCCAATTTCGATGATGTCTTAAGCTTAGGTTTATCACTTTGCATTGAAAGACCAAGCTAAGAAGTGGTTGTATGGATTACCCACAAATTCCATAACCTCATGGGAACAGTTCACGCTTGTTTTCCCTTTAAGAAGTTTTTCCCAACTCACAAGACCAATAAGCTTAGAAGTGATATCCTTCAGTTTAGGCAAAAGCCTAGTGAGTCATTTTCCAAGCTTATGGAGAGATTCAAGGATCTACTCTAAGAATGCCCTCACCATGGCCTAGACCTATGGCATTTATGTCAAATAATTTATGAGGGTATTGATTACCCAACTAAACAAATGATAGAGTCTATGTCCCCTCGGGGGATTCACATCCTTTAGATGAAGGAAAAGCAGGGGAATTTTTACTTGACTTATGACAAAACCCGTGAGTGGGAATCAACCCAAGAGAGTGAAAGAACCATAGGAGGAAAAGGATATTTTTGGATGGGATAGTAGCCAAGGAAGCCCATTTGGATAGCCTAATCAAGAGGATTGAGGCTATTGTTCCTAGAGAGCCATCATCACCAATTTGGTTAAGATTTGTGCTTGGTGCCACCACTGACATGTTATAGAAGAATGCCCTAACACCTCTGGGGCACTTCTAATGATAGTGTTAATGCCTTATACCAATAATCCATATAGTAACACATACAATCCGATGGAGAAATCACCCAAATTTCTCTTGGAATCGGGCAACCAAGGGACCTTCCAATTTCTATAATCAAGGTCAACTCGAACCCAAAGGCCTCCCTTTGCACAACAATCTTTTTCTCAAAATACTTTTCCTAGGTCAAATGTAGGACCTCAAAGTAGTTTTCCTAGGGCCCCTTCTATCATCTTATCAAGAACCCCGGGTTTACCAACACCGAGAGGCAAGTAGAATAAGTGACTTGGAAAAAATATGGCCCTCCTCATGACAAGCCATCAAAATCTTACGAGAGAACTTACCCAAGTTGTCTCAATTATGCATGAGGGAGAAGGGGAACTTTACCTACCAACCGAGCCAAACCCCTAGGCATCATCACCGTTAGTTTACAAGGACCAACTAATGCACCATGAATATAGTGCAAGGTCAGACTCAACAAGGGCCCCTAACCAATGTAATGTTGTTTATGCCCTTAGGAGTGGTAAAGAGTACCTCAGAGGCTCCTAAATTTTCCCCCATCTATTACCCTGTTAACTCTTCTTCATTGAGGACACAAATGTGCTCTTGTTCCGGTTCGTCGATGAACCTAAAGATTTTTCTAAAACTAAAGATGATTTGGTTGAGGAAACCAAAATGATTCTTCCGAACGGGGCAAATCCTAGCATCCTTATGTTCATCCTGTCCCATTTCCTAATCGTTTGGTAAACAAAAAGAAGACTGTTTCCATGGATAAAATTTTAGAAGTCTTCAAAAGGTAGAAGTAAACATCCTCTTTTGGATGTCATATCCCGACCCCCGCCTATGCAAAGGTACTAAAAGATTTGTGTACTCACAAACGATCACTAGTGTGCCCAAAAGGCGTTTTTCAGGTAACATTAGTTCCATAATTACTCACCTATAGCCCAAGTATAAGGATCCAGGAGCCCTACCATATCTTGTGTCATAGGCAACACCTATATTGAGCATGCCTTACTTGACCTTGCGCAAGTGTGAATCTTTTACCTTACCATGTGTACAAGCAACTAGGATTGGGAGAATTGAAAGCCACGAACTACTCTTCAGGGCGATAGGTCTCATAAGATTCCTAAAGGGATGGTTGAGGATGTCTTACTAAAGGTGGGAGAATTTATTTTCCTGTTGATTTCATTGTGTTAGATACTAAGCCCTTCTCAACCAAGGATGAGATCCCAATAATTTAGGAAGACCATTCTTGGCTACCAAGAATGCATTAATCAATTCCCGGAATGGTTTCCTAAGATTATCTTTTGGTAACCAAACTGTTGAGTTTAACATGTTTAGGATTGGCAAGCAACCACATATGGAAGAAGAGATCAATATGCTTGAGGATTTTTTGGATTTTTCTGATGATTTAGTTACCAACTTTGATATTGATTTTGATTCAGAATTCCAAGAGTGTATGGATGAGTTGGATGATGATAGTGAAAATTTCTTTTCTGAAGTCTTGAGTCTTCACACACTTGTGGAGCCCTTAGGACCCCTTTCCAATTCCATTCTCAAACCTTCCATAGTTGAGCCCCTAAGCTAGATCTTAAGGAGTTGCCATCTAATTTGAGATATGCTTTCCTAGGGCACCTGACTTTTCCCCGTAATAATTTCTTCAAATTTGACTTCTAGCCGGAAGAGGAGTTACTTAAAGTGTTAAAAGATAATAAGGAAGCCTAGGTTGGACCATGGCTGATATCAAGGGTATAAGCCCTTCTATTGTGCAACATCATATACATCTTATGGAGGATTCCAAACCATCCACGGAACCCCAAAGAAGAGCTAACCCAGTGATGATGGAAGCCATTAAGAAAGAGATCCTAAAGTGCTTGGATCATGGAATAATTTATCCTATTTCGATGCCAATGGGTAACCCCACACGTAGTGCCTAAGAAGTCCGTGTGCCGTAGTTCCTAATGCCAATAATGAGTTGATCCTCCCCCGTGTCCAAACAGATGGCTTGTGTGCATTGATTACAGAAGTTAAATGCGGAAACCCTGAAGGATCACTTCCCATTGCCATTCATTGACCGATGTTAGAGAGGTTAGCGGACATGAATACTATTGCTTTCTTGATGGATATTCGCCATAACCAAATCCCAATTGCTTTAGAGGACCAACATAAGACCACTTTTACATGCCCATATGGAACATTTGCTTACAGCGATGCCCTTTGGGCTTTGCAATGCCCCCGCTACGCTCCAACGATGCATGATGAGCTTTTTTTCCCGACATGGTCAAAAATTTTAGAAGTATTTATGGATGACTTTTCAATTCATGGAATTCCTATTCAATGTCTTCATCATCTTTCCTAGTTTTGAAAAGGTGCATATCTAAGAATTTGGTTTTGAATTGGGAAATGCCATTTTATGGTTAAACGGTATTGTTTTAGGCCATGTAATATCCAAGGAGGGAATTAAGGTAGATAGAGCCAAAGTGGATTTAATTGATAATTTACCACCTCCTCAATCGTTAAGGATGTTCGGTCTTTTCTAGGGCATGCGGGCTTCTGTAAGGTTTATTAAGAACTTTAGTCATTAGCCCGACCTCTCACCTCATTACTTGTCAAAGATCGACTTTTGAGTTTTCTAAAGAGTGCCTAGAATCCTTCAAGCAACTTAAGAAGGAGTTGACCAATGCACCCATTGTTCAACCAATTTGTTGGACCAAACCCTTTTTGAACGATGTGTGATGCTTCGATTTTGCCATAGGAGCGTTTTTAGGTCAAAGGATTAATAAGTTACCCATCGTCATTTACTATGCTAGTAGGACCTTAAATGATGCATAACTCAATTATACAACCATAAAAAGAATTTTTAGTGTTGTGTTTGCATTAGAAAAGTTTCGATCTTATTTAGTTGGCTCACATGTGGTGGTGTATCCCGATCATTCGCCTGGGATACCTAGTTCAAGAAGGATGCCAAAGCCCGCCTCATTAGGTGGGTTTTACTTTTGCAAGAGTTTGATTTAGAAATTAGGGATAAGAAAGGAGTTGAAAACCTAGTTGCGACCATTTATCCGGTTCCCAATTCCTGACTGTTGATTCTCCAACAACGAGAACTTTCAGATGAACAATTATTTACAATGTCCAGAACCATGGTTTTGACATTGTCAACTTCTTAGTTTCGGTGTGACCGATCCCGGTCCACTCAAGATAAGTATAGGTTTCATTCCCAAGTTAAACACTTTTTCCGGATGATCCTTATTTGTTTAAGATATGTCCGGATCGATTATCCGACGATGTGTTCCCGATCATGAGCAACATTCCATTCTCTTTTGTCATGATCATGCATGTGGTGGACACTTTGGACCTAAGAAGACCCCAAAGGTTCTCCAAGGCGGATTTTATTGGCCCACTTTTTAGAGATGCTTTTGATTTTTGCAAGGCTTCCCCCGCCATTTTGGCAGATCAATAAAAGGAACATGATGCCCTCAACCCTATTTTGGTAGTTGAGATCTTTGATGTTTGGGGCATCGATTTTATGGGACCTTTCCCCTAATTCCTTTGGGAATTTGTACATACTTTGGCCGTTGATTATGTTTCTAAATGGATAGAGGCCATACCTTGTAAATCTAATGACCACAAAGTGGTGGTCCAGTTTCAAAGAGAACTTTTTTTCCGCTTGCACCAATGCAATAATTAGTGATAGGGGTACTCATTTTGTAATCGACCTTTTGATGCCTTAATAAAAAAGTATGGGATCACCCATGTTATCACCCTTATCACCCCCAAACTAGTGGCCAAGTGGAGGTGTCTAATAGGCGATCAAACAAATTTTGGGAGAAACTTAACCCCAAACCCATAAGGATTGGTCCCTTAGGCTCATTGATGCCTTGTGGGCCCATCGTGCATTCAAGACCGACCTTGGTCGGTCCCACCGTTTGGTGTATAAAAAAGCTTGTCACTTACCGTTGAGTTGGAGCATAAGGCCTTTGGGCCATTAAGAAGCTTAACTTTGATTTGTCCGATGGGAATTATCGAGGCTCCAACTATCTGAGTTGGAGGAACTTAGGAATGATGCCTATGAAAGTTCTAGAATTTACAAGGAAAAGACCAAAGCTTTCCATGATAAACACATTCTTAAATCTTTTGCAATTGGTGATAAGGTCTTATTGTACAACTCTCGATTGCATCTTTTCCGGTAAACTTAGATCCCGGGATGGCCCATTTATTGTCCATAATGTATATCCCTTGTAAGATTTTGAATCCGGACAGGGTAATTTAAGGTTAATGGTCGCTTGAAACCGCTCTCGAGTTTTCATTAGTAGTGAAGAGGTCATGGATCTCCATGAACCTCTTTAAAACGATGACAAAATTTATTTATGACCCCTTGCATTGTCTTTGCTTTTAATTTTTTTCATGCATTGAGGACATTGCATGACTTAAGTGTGGGGAGGAAACCAGTTTTATTTATTTTTTTTTTTTTTTGAGCTTGCTAAGGATGAAGTCCTACTTTGGCTTTTGGCTAATGATCATACCATTCGTTGCTTGATGTATGAAAATAAAATTTTGATTAAGGTACCCATTTTGAACGAAAAAAACCCGTTGAGAAGAAAGAAACAAGCATGTGTCTTGAGATGGGATTTTTTTTGAAAAATAAGAGACCCCTTTTATGGTGATGGACCATATGTAAGTCTGGGTTCCTTGTATTTTTGATTTGGAGTTGAGACCTTCTTTTAATTTGGCATGGGTTGACAAATGCACAATTTTAAATGAATTGAGAAATGTGGTATAAAGAAGAATAAGAGTTGTTTCCCTTTTGGGAACTAGCAGGCATTGCCCTCGAAGCGTGGTATCTTGATCGAAATTCCTTGGGAGGAAACTTCAAGTAACTCTAGCATCACCGCTTTGTGGACATATGCAAAAGCGGCTACATAGTAACTTGGGTCCGGTGTTTGCTCCACCATGTCATTAAAGCCAAAAGTAGTGGAGTAGAATAGAGTTTATTAAGAAAAAAAGAAAAAAAATTGTAAATGTCATTATTGCTTGGTAACATGTTTGGTCAAAAACACTCCAACGCTTAGTCATTGGTTCCCTATTTCTTCACAAGTGGTTTTGCCTTAAGATAAGGATGTTTTGGAAGAGATGAGGTGAGTTCCAAATTAAGAAATATGCTAGTGCTCGAATTGATAAAGGGTAATAAAAGTTCAAGTGTGGGGTCCCTTGTAAGAGAAATTATCTTTACCCCGGATCGGTATGAGCCTTACCTTTAGCCAAAGTTGGGATTTGTTTATTCTGAATTTTGGGTGTATATTCCCCGAAACACCCACAGACACAACTCGTCCACTAGGGGTGACCTAGGGTTTAAAGGCTTGTTGCACATGCTAAGTGCAACCGTGATTCCTATAAAGTGAGTTGGGTTTTTTTTTTTATCTTTATTCTTTTTGTTTTGTTTTGCTGAGGACTAGCAAAGTCTAAGTGTGGGGAATTGATGAGCACATTTATTTTGAAATCTAGGTAGTAAAACATGCATTTTACATATTTAGAATGGAGCTACCTTGGGTTTTACTCTCTTTGTAGGTTTTATATTTTCAAGGCCTTAAGGACTATCGGAGATATATCTTCAATTTTAACGTAAAGAGGTCTATTTCTTTCCATGGTTGCAAGAAACGAAATTGAGCAAGATGGACGTGTTCAATTAAAAGTACACATTCTTTTGGTCACCAGAAATGATTATTCTTTTCGTCGAAAAGAATAATGGATCGAATCGAACCGAGATGCGAACCCGCTTGCAATTGTCCCAGAGGTACAAGGAATACCCAAATGCCAACAAGGATCGATGGACCACATCTTTAAGTGATTAAAGATTTTTTTTTGGTAACAACAACTACCTAGCTTAGTTGGTGAGCTATGGTGTACAAAATTCTCTTGCTCACCAAGAGGTCTCAAGTTCAATCTTATGGTTTTTTTTTTAGAAGATTTTGTTGAATATTTGCTTTTCACTCACTTAAAGCACTAAGGGCATGGAGGGATTTCACATCAAGTTAGAAGCAAGCAAAATCGTGGAAGCAAGAAGAGAAGAAAAAGAAAAAAAAAGGAAAGCAAAATCGTGGAAGCAAGAAGAGAAGAAAAAAAAGGAAGAGAAAAAGGGAGAACCAAAGATTGTCCAAATCTTCTCTCCTCCACATCATCACCAAAGATTGTCCAAATCACACAAAGGAAGAAAAAAATCGTCCCTAGGAGAGAGAAAAAAGAAGAAAAATAAATTAAAAAAAAAGGAAAGAAAATAAGCAAAAATTATAGGAAATTTCTCAAAATTTATTTCTCTTCTCTCTCCTCCATCTTAGCACTTTTGGACTCAAAAGATCTCACAATCAATTATGGGTTTTCTCTTTAGGAAAGAGAAAATTGTTACCCTACCTCTCCATTCCCTATAAATACAACTCATGTAAGAGGAGGAGACAAAATTCATTCTTCTTCTAGTTTTCTTTAGTTGCTCTCTCTCCTCTCTCTCTTTAGTTCTAGTTCTTCTCTATTTTTACTTTAATCACTTTTGTAATAGTTTTTTATGTCAATTAATGCAAGTACTCTTTTATTCTTATTCAGCCTTTTTATGTTTATGATTTATGCAATTAAGTTGTAATTTTTAAGTTATAGTTCTAGGCTTAGATCTAGGTGACAAGATCACGAGCCGGGGAGCAATTTTTTTCAAGTTCAAGCATTGATTCAAGTAAGTAGGCTCCTTCAGAGTTTTCCCCCCCTCTCATTCCCTCTTCGACTACCCTTTCTTTCTTAATTTAGGTTTTTTATTTTCAATTACATTATTGCTATCCCTCTCCCCAAGATTCATGGCTAGTGTATGTTGGTTTTGCCTCCAGCCATAGAACCATCAATTTATTGCTTTTATTTTAGTTGTCTCCTTTCCTAAAGTCAAGTAGAGTAACCCTTGTAAGAGTAACTCTCGGTCAAGTAGGGAAGCTCATATTATGATGCATCTCTGCTAAGTAGAGAAACCTACTTGTGAGTCGCTCTCTAGCTTTATCCCTTTCTTTTATTTTATTTTTATTTCAGCATTTTTTTCCTTTATTTATTTATTTATTTATTTTAATTATGGGTTGTTTATTTTAGTTATTTATTTATTTAATTTTAATTATGGGTTTATGCTTTTAAATTCTTAGATGACGAATGGTTAGGACGTTATTTTTAGGACGGTAATTAGAATTAGATCACAACCATTAATCGTTCATTTTGCAT
>JAJSZK010000498.1:0-11472 GCA_022985045.1 Macadamia tetraphylla | reverse complement strand
GGGAGGGTATGTAAAAATAATTGGTCCACATAACACCCTAGTCTTTTTCCACCCATACCAAATCACCAATCCTTTTCTTACTCCAAAATATTGGGTTTTTTTCCCAATAAAATTAAAAACCACTTTCTTAACCCACCAGGGGGTGAATAAAGAGTTAAACCGATACCTAAAACCCTCGTTTTGCCAAAAAAAACTGATGTACTGCCCCCTTTTACAAACAATACATCCCTCTAAAGGCACTTCCAAGTATGCACCCCCATTCCACATTCCACGACTTCAATATCAAATGCAAAAAAAAAAAAACCCCCCCCAAACACCCCAACAAAGGTTTTTACAATACAATTTTGCCCCCCCCCGGGGAGCCCAAATTTTTTCCCCCCTACTCAATCCTACTGGCACCCACAACCGGGGCACCCCCCCCACCCAATTTTTTTTTCAACCCCAAGTGAAGATTTTCCAATGCAAATTTCCCCAAACTACAACACATTTGGTTTTAAAAACATTTTCCCACAAATTTTTAAATAATAAATTTTTAAAATTGGGTTATCTTTAAAGTAAACCAAATGCAATAATGTCAACTCCACTTAGCAACAACCATTCTTGCCTAATGTTAAGTTGGATTGGTTTTGAAGAACCCAAAAACCAAATTTTTTTTCCTTTCCCCCTTGTTTTTCGGGGCAACAAAGGATTCACACACACAAAGAGGGGAAACAACCTTTTTTATTTCCTTTTTTCTTCTTCTTTTCTTTTCTTTTCTTTAACAACCAATATGACTTGCTACCTTGGTTTCCAGCAGCCCTAAGCCTCTAATGGCTATGGATGAATGCAAGAGGATGGAAGTCTTTTATTCAAACCTTTTGCCTTCCACGAGCTTCCCTTTTTCCCCCCCTCAAAAAGCCCTCTGCCTGATTTCTTCCCTGATGTGTAGAGCTGGAGAGAAGAATCCCCAACTTGAATCACTCAAACCGACTTAAAAAGAGGAGATATGACCTTTTGAAGTTGGAGCAATGAGATAGCCTGAAATGGAATCTTCGTACGGGTGGCGGGACACCGGCGGCGCAAAGGGCGAAATTGACCGAGATCTCTATAAGAGATCTTATAATCCAAACCGTCCGATTAAACCAACGGACAACAGATCCAAACCGTTAGATTTGAATTCGATGACGTTTATGACGTAGGCGCTGACATCATCAGAAGTGTTGTCGATCTATGATTGGTTGCTTTTTCCCGGGTTTTAGGCTTGTTCCCCTCCAAAAGTGAAAATGCATATTGACCGTTGGATCCGAATCTTCCATGATGGCTTTAATCAGATTTCATGAGATCATTAAGATCGGAATCCTTTTTATACCTTCTGTACACGCGCGAAACACAATAACATACCTTGATATAGTGTAGCGCCAGTGCATCAAGAATTATGCATCTAACCAATAAAATCCACGCGCAAGCATCTATCTCGTCCATATCACACCAAAATCTCAGCAGCCTTTGGATGGGCATCAAGCATACGTGGTCGAATCTTGGCCGTCCATTTCACTTCCCTTGACTCCTCTTTATTACAATCAAGCCCTGCCTCCATATGTTTCAGTGCTTAAAGACCCTTGCAACTCAGACCTTCAAAATCTTTAAATTACACAAAAGCCCTTCGAATTTCAAAATAAATTCAAAAACCCACCCAACACGAGAGCAACTGATGGATTTTCGGTTTGGATTTTCGAACCGACTTTACGGAACGCTTATAACTTTTTCATACGATATCCGATCGATATGAAACGGTGCTTTGGGAATCAGAATCGATGCTCTACGACTTTTCGTAAGACTCAATCATCTGAATCATCCATGTAAAAGACCAAAAAGCCCCTACACATTTCCAATGACGATCTTTCTCATACGCAATCGAATGCGATGAAATCAGAACCGTTGGAAAGATTGTATTTTTTCGATCGTTACATGTAGAACACTTCCTTTAAAAAATCATCTTCAATGCCGAAACTGCCTCGACGCCATAAATGCCGAACTTCTTCATACGGTATCGGAATGTGACGAAATCAAATGCACGGACTAGGAAAATTACAATCTATCTTTTTCATGAAGAACCGATCTTTCAAAATGCCATTTTCATTGCCGAAAATGCCTTCGATCGTAAATAGGCCAATTTTGCCGCTTTGACCCGAAACCGCACCACCTATTAATGATGTATTAAACCACTCCATGCATACCAAGCTGCTCGTTATCTCATCGGTGACACGGATACGCCATGTCATCATTTTCATCCACGTCACCCAAACCGCCACGCTATCACCGCACGGGCGAGTTGCCAACAAGGACAACCATAAAACAACAATCTCCCCTTTGGAGTTGTTGGCAACCACCTCATCACTAATACACTCTAAAGTCCGATGAGTAACTCTCTCCCTTTGACAACAAGTACAAGGGTGGAACCAATGGACTCCGAGTCCAATATGGGGTAGCAACATCAAGCAACTTGCTCCCTCTCCCAATGCTACTAGTGTTTTGGAAGAATCACCACTCCCGCTTCATTCGAGGAACTCAAACTGATCTTTAGGAAGCGGTTTAGTGAAGATATCGCCACCGCTTCTCTGTGGGAACAAACTCCATCCTACTTCACCTTCCATCACCTTGTCTCTTAAGAAATGATACCGATAGCAATGTGCTTCGTTCTAGAATGCATCACCGGTTCTTGGAGATATTGATAGCACTAGTATTGTCACAATATAGTGGCCTGCTGCTCAACCTCCACACTCAAATCCTTCAACATCTCGCTTCATCCACAACACTTGTGTACAACAAGATGTAGCGCAATGTATTCCTCTCGCAGTTGAAAGAGAGACCGACTCTTTCTTACTATGCCATGCCACCAAGTCGCTCCCCAAATAGAATGCACCACCACCGGTGCTCTTCCTCATCTACACATCCGCCCAATCGCATCGAAAAAGTCGACAAACTAAAGCTCTTGACTTTCGATACCATAACCCAAACTCACTAGTCCCTTTCGGATATCTGAAAATTCTCTTCACTTCGCCACATGTGTCTCTTTTGGTCCGCTTGAAATCGGCTACCATGCACACGACTTGTAAGATGTCAGCCTACTAGTCGTCAGATATAATAGGCTACCAATCATTGACCTATACGAGGTGTGGTCAACGATGGAGAGTCATCTTCTTGCTCAACTTACACCCAGTCATCATAGGTGTACTAACGGCTTGCAATCCTCCATGGTGAATCTCTTTAACATCTCCCTCACATATTTGGACTGAGATATGAAGATACCTTCTTTCTTTTGATTGATCTGCAAACCCAAGAAGAATGATAGTTCACCCAACATGGACATTTCAAACTCATCTTGCATCCTCATTGCAAAATCTTTACACAACTCATCTTTGTGACCCCCAAAGATGATATCATCTACATACACAACCACCACAAGCTGACTGCTTTCTTCAGTTCTGATGTAGAGATTACTGTCCACTAAGCCTTTCTTGAAACCCAACTTGCACAAGTAAGAGTCCAATTTGGAGTACCATGCCCTTGGAGCTTGTTTCAAACCATACAATGCCTTCTTTAATCACACAAGAGTGGGGTCCTCGCCATTTGAAACCCATCGGCTGCTCATGTAAACCTCCTCTTCCAAGTTTCCATTTAGAAAAGCTGATTTGACATCCATTTGATAGACCTTGAACCCTTGTACATCGACAAAGCCAAGAACATTCCGATAGCCTCAAGTCTTGCCCTGGAGCAAAAGTTTCCTCAAAATCAATGCCTTCCACTTGAGCATATCCTTTGCATACAAGTCTTGCTTTGTTCCTCACCACTTGACCATCTTCATTGAGTTTATTTCAAAAACCCATTTAGTACCAATCACATTCTTGTCAACTGCCTAGGGACTAGATCCCAAGTGTGATTCCTCTCTATCTGATCAAGTTCTTCATTCATGGCCTTCATCCAACTCTCATCATTGCTTGCCTCATCAACAGTTTTGGTTCAATCTTCAAAGAAGAGAGTATGTGTTGGTCTTCATTCTTCTAGTCCAACACCTACGGGGTCACCAATGATTAACTCATCTGTTTCTCGTTGATCAACTCGTTGTGTCTCCTCGCTTACCCGAATCTACCTCATCCTGCTCAACATCAACCTCATCTTTGCTTTTGAGTCTACTATCAACCAGATCATTCTCATCATCAAGATCTTCAAATTCTAGAAGTTCATTTCCGAGCCTCAAGGAATATCCCTTTTTCATCAACGTGACATCAAGACTCTCTACAATTTTTCCAAGTCTGTTGTTATAGCATCTATAGGCCTTACTTGAAGTAGAATAACCTAAAATATACCTTCATCAGCTCTATCATCAAACTTACCCAAATCTTGGGTTGTGTTCTTGATATAACACTTGCTACCAAAGACCTTGAAGTGTCTTGTCAGCCCTTCTTCCAAACCAGATTTCATATGGAGTCTTGCTTTCATGAGGTCTCAACATACATCATTATGGATGTACACCTGCAGTTAGAACGCCTCCTTCCGTAACTTTTTACCCATGTCATTCTCTGCCAACATTGTTCTAGCCATGTCTTGCATCGTTTCTATTCTTTCTCTCCGCAACACCATTCTTTGGGTGTTCTTGGAGCTGAAGTTTGTTTCGATACCATGCTCATAGCAGATTCTTCAAAATCATCCCAACTGATCTCACCTCCTCTATCGGATCTCGGACACTTTATCTTCTTCCCTGTCGATTCTCAACTTGCTTCTTAAAGATCTTAAATCTTTCTAAAGCCTCGACTTATGTTTCAAGAACATCACCCACACCATTTTGAATGATCATCAACAAACAACATGATGTATCTCTCTCCGAGGTGCTAGGTGTCCTCATAGGACCACATAGGTCTGTGAATCAACTGCAATGGAGAACTGGAATAATACTCCTTAGACTTGTAGGAGATTCTGGTTTGCTTTCCTTTTGACAAGATGCACATATAGGATTGGAGAGCTTCTTCAACTCAGAACATCTCTACCCTTCTTTGAAGAAATCTTGGCAAGGTTCTTGAAACCAATATGCCCAAGTCTTCGTCCACAACCATGTCTCCTCATCTATGCCGACCATGCAAGAATCTTTCTCTAACTCATCAAGGTGTACAAATTCAAGTTCTCTCGTCAAAGAGCTACAACCTTTCCACTACTTGATCTTCTTATCTCACACCCTTTACTAGTGAAAGTTACTTCATGCCCTTTGTCACAAATTTTACTGATTTGAGAAGATTGTGTTTGAGTCCTTCAACATACAAGACATCAAGGGATTTCACCTTCCCATGGTTCAAACTTATGGACCCCTTTCCTCGTAATTCTCGCACCATTGTTGTTGCCAAACTTCACGGATCCACCTTCAAAGTCATGTAATTGTTCAAACCTTTCCTTATCTCCTCATGTGGCTTGAGCAACCACTATCAAGAATCCATGGATGAGAGTCTCCTTGAGCCTTAAAAGCTCTATGAATAACAAATGTCTGCATCTTCTTCATCTTCTACTCTATCTCTTTTAACCCAAACTTTCTTGATGATTTAGATTTCTTTGCTTTCTTCCGTCTTGAGAATTGTCTCTCCATCTCATCATCTTCGTGTTTGAAAACTCGCTAACTCGTTCTCCCTCTTTGTGGGGAAACATGTTCTACAATTCCTTGCAATATGTCCAAGGTTGTTGCATCTGAATATTCAACTGCTTTCTCCATAAGGTGTAAAAGGTTTTCCCACATAACTCCTTGGACCAATGTTGAACTTGCAATCTGAGATCTTGTGTCCAAAAGTGTTGCATTTGTAACAATAACCTTGAAATGTGTGCTCTGCATCACAGTTCCATCCGCCATCCTGTAAGGAGCTCTGTTGTCAAATGCTCTAGGCCTCTGTTGAGGACCTTGACTGATCCATAGGTCTCTGCCTCCCTGGCCTTGCCAACGTGGTTGTCTAGCATGGTTAGTCTTATGGAATATAGATGGATTTCCTCTTCTAGTTGGACCAATCTGCACTTTATCTTTTGTACGCTTCTTGACATTGCCAGCAGAGTAACATGTGTCTTTCCTCTTTGAGCATTCCTATCATTGACTTTGATAGGATTATGTACTGTTCCTTACCATTTGCCTTGGTATTTTGGAAGACTCCCAACAAATCCAAGTCCAAATTTGATGTGAGTCGATCTTTGAGCATTGATAATGTCATTGAGCTTCTTACTACTAGGATGCTCTTTTGAGTAGAGTCATCTTCAACATCTTCATTTTTATGTCTTCTCTTTCAATCTCGTCTCCCATATTCTTCAACCTTAGCCTTCAATAAGGCTAGCTCATCGCATAACCATCAAATTGTGCAAGAATCTCATATTGCTCCTCTAGTTGTGCTTTCAAAGCCACTTTCTCTAACTCAAGAGTGTTGCGTCAATGGTCTTCGGAGAGTTGATACTCAAGATCATCTAAGGTCTTCCTTGACTTATTGGCTTGATCTCTCAACTCAAGAACTAATTGTTCTTGCCCTTAAGGTCTTGAGTGACCTTTTTTACTTTCTTCCTTTCTCTTTAAGCTCTCTAAGGGCAAATGTGAGTTCAGCCTCTAGATGTGATTTTTCATCTTCCTCTTCTTCTTCGTAAAATCTTCCTTATTAGAAGAATTCTTTGTTTTCTTCCATATCTATTGAGGCCATGAACATAGCCTCATTATCTTCATCATTAGATGATTCTTACTTTTTATCGATGTGTCGCATTTCTTAGAAACCAAACTTTTCTTCTTGTCCTTCCCTTTTCTTGTATCTTTTGAGAAGAATTTCTTCTTTCCTTGAAATGAATTTTCTTTTCACTTTCATCTTCATCACTTTCTTTTTTCCTTGGTTAGGACATTTGGGCCCAAAATGTCCAACCCTTCCCCTTGAAGCATTTGAAAGGCAACTTGTCATTATTTTTTCTGCCCCCTTTCAACTTTTTGGTGAAATGGTTAACCTCATCTTCACTCTCATGATCCTCCAGGCCTTCTTCTTCTTTCATTAATTTTCAAGTTTTCATTGCCTTGAAAGCGGCTTGTTTGTCGTGGACTTGCCTTTTCCATCTCATTTCAAGAGGAAAGTGCCATGCACTTGATCAAAGTGATAGTGTCAGGTCCTTTGCCTCTTCAATAGGACACCTTGGAGTCATACTTGGGCAACAAAGATCGGGGATTTTTGACAAACAACAATCTTCTAGATTGGCTCCCCCTAATGGAGTTGACCACTTCATTTACCGGTCATATAGGTGTCAATATTTTCTCCTTCTTGCATTAGTAGACTTTCAAGGCCTCAAAGGTCAACTTTGTTTTCCCTTATCTTTTCATCTCCTTCATAAATGTTTTTGGGTTTTAATATCCTTGGGTCACAATCCATTCCCTTTAGCCATCACACTTTTACCCTTTTTAGAATATTGCATTCAATTGATTAAAAAAAGCCTTTTTTGCTTCCAACCGGACCTCCTTACCTATCCATTCGATACCCAAAAATCATAACCTAGTGAACCTAGAAAGGGATTCTCCTCTTCCACAAGATAAAATCGATCCATCAAACTTTGGTGCATGAATAACCTTCCCTTTCCTTCCCGCCCCCCGGGTCACTCTTTTGATCAAACTATCCGATATTTGGGTCATACCAATTGTTGTAACCCGGGGCCGAGAGGGGGGGAATCTGAGTTCAATTCGATACCTAAAAAATTGATGTCGGAAAAAAACCCATGTACTGCCCCGTTTCCAACGATGAACTCACCTCTCATAGGCACTTCAAGTATACACCCCTTCCACATTCCACGCCTTCAATATCAAATGCAAACAACAAACACCCACAACACGGGTTTTCGAGGTTCGCAAATTTTCCTACATCCCGAGTAGTGCGTAAACCGCCCACTCAATACACTACTTTTTGGACCCACATGGGAGCACCCACCCAATTTTCTCAAGGTGAGATGGCCTCGAGTGCCGATACAATGTAGCACCCACTACAGGGGGGCACCCCCTGCTTTGCACCCACTAAGCACACAATAAATAATACAATTAAATTCTTATATCAATGCCCTATGTGAACTCAAAAGCAAAATTTCCCCCAAAAAGACTACAACTATCACTTAGGCATTTTATCAAACATCCCTACAATGATTTATAATAATTTTAAAATTGAGGTTACCTTGGAAGGTAACCGAATGCAATAATGTCAATCTCCACTTGATCGGACCACAACCACGTTGTCTCGGGGCCAATGCTTGTTGGCACTTGGGTTTCTTGAAGCAACTCACAAAAACCAAATTCTAGGTTCTTCTTCTTTCTTCTCCTTGTCTTTACTTTCATGGAGCAACAATGGCATTCACACACACAAAAGAGAAACAACCCCTTCTCTATTTCCTCTTCTTCTCTTCTCTTTCTTTCTTTTCTTTTTTGGCAACAACCAATATGACTTGCTACCTTGGTTTCCAGCAGCTTCCTAAGCCTCTAATGGTGGCTATGGATGAAGTGCAAGAGGATGGAAGTCTTTCATTCAAACCTTTAGCCTTCCACGAGCTTCAACTCGTTTTCCGACCACCTCAGCAAGCCCTCTGCCTGATTTCTTCCCTCTGATGTGTAGAGCTCGGAGAGATGAAGAATCCCCAACTTGAATCACTCAAATCCGACTTAAAATGAGGGAGATATGACCTTTTGAAGTTGGAGCAATGAGATAGCCTGAAATGGAATCTTCGTACGGGTGGCGTAGGCTACACCGGCGGCGCGCGCAACAGGGGCGAAATCTGACCGTAGATCTCATATAAGAGATCTTATAATCCAAACCGTCCGATTAAACCAACGGACAACAGATCCAAACCGTTAGATTTGAATCTCGATGACGTCATCATGACGTAGGCGCTGACATCGTCAGAAGTGTTGTCGATCTATGATTGGTTGCTTTTCCGGATTTTAAGGGCTTGTCTCCACTCACAAAAGTGAAAATGCATATTGACCGTTGGATCCGAATCTTCCATGATGGCTTTAATCAGATTTCATGAGATCATTAAGATCGGAATCCTTTTATACCTTCTGTACACGCGCGAAACACAATAACATACCTTGATATAGTGTAGCGCCAGTGCATCAAGAATTATGCATCTAACCAATAAAATCCCACAAGCATCTATCTCTCCATATCACACAAAATCTCAGCAGCCTTTGGATGGGCATCAAGCATACGTGGTCGAATCTTGGCCGTCCATTTCACTTCCCTTGACTCTCTTTATTACAATCAAGCCCTGCCTCCATATGTTTCAGTGCTTAAAGACCCTTGCAACTCAGACCTTCAAAATCTTTAAATTACACAAAAGCCCTTCAATTTCAAAATAAATTCAAAAACCCACCCAACACGAGAGCAACGATGGATTTTCGGTTTGGATTTTCGAACCGACTTTACGGAAGCGCTTATAACTTTTCATCGATATCCGATCGATATGAAACGAAGTGCGTTGGAATCAGTAGCTGGATGCTCTACGACTTTTCGAGAAGACTCAATCATCTGAATCATCCATGTAAAAAGACCAAAATGCCCTACACATTTCCAATGCGTATCTTTCTCATCGCAATCGGAATGCGATGAAATCAGAACCGTTGGAAAGATTGTTTTTTTTCGTATGTTACATGTAGAACACTTCCTTTAAAAAATCATCTTCAATGCAAACGCCTCGATCGCCATAAATGCCGTAACTTCTTCATACGGTATCGGAATGTGCGAAATCAAATGCACTGGACTAGGAAAATTACAATCTATCTTTTCATGAAGAACCGATCTTCAAAATGTCATTTTCATTGCGAAAATGCCTCGATCATAAATAGGCCAATTTTGCCGTTTGACCCGAAACCCGCACCACCTATTAATGATGTATTAAACCACTCCATGCATACCAAGCTGCTCTGTTATCTCATCGGTGACACGGATACTGCCATGTCATCATTTTCATCCGTCACCCAAACGGCCCGTCATCACCGCCACGTGGCGAGTTGCAACAAGGACAACCATAAAACAACAATCTCCCCTTTGGAGTTGTTGGCAACCACCTCATCACTAATACACTCTAAAGCTCCGATGAGTAACTCTCTCCCCTTTGACAACAAGTACAAAGGTGGAACCAATGGACTCCCCACAGGTCCAATATGGGGAGCAACATCAAGCAACTTGCTCCCCTCTCCCAATGCTACTAGTGTTTTGGAAGAATCACCACTCCCGGTTTCATCGAGGAACTCAAACTGATCTTTAGGGCGGTTTAGTGAAGATATCGCCACCTTCTCTTTGTGGGGAACAAACTCCATCCTTACTTCACCTTCCATCACCTTGTCTCTTAAAATGATGGGATAGCAATGTGCTTCGTTCTAGAATGCATCACGGGTTCTTGGAGATATTGATAGCACTAGTATTGTCACAATATAGTGGCCTTTGCTCAACCTCCACACTCAAATCCTTCAACATCTGCTTCATCCACAACACTTGTGTACAACAAGATGTAGCTGCAATGTATTCCTCTGCAGTTGAAAGAGGACTCTTGCCCTTTCTATGCCATGCCACCAATTTTCTCCCCAAATAGAATGCACCACCCGGTGCTCTTCACATCATCTACACATCATTTGCATCAAAAAGGGCAAACTAAGCTCTTGACTTTGGATTAACCCAAACTCACTAGTCCCTTGGATATCTGAAAATTCTCTTCCTTCTGCCACATGTGTCTCTTTGGTCTGCTTGAAATCGGCTACCATGCACGGTTTTAAGATGTCGGCCCACTAGTTCGGATATAATAGGCTACCAATCATTGACCCTACGAGGTGTGGTCAACGATGGAGAGTCATCTTCCTTGCTCAACTTACACCCGGTCATCATAGGTGTACTAAGCGGCTTGCAATCCTCCATGGTGAATCTCTTTAACATCTCCCTCACATATTTGGTGAGATATGAAGATACCTTCTTTCTTTTGATTGATCGCAAACCCAAGAAGAATGATAGTTCACCCAACATGGACATTTCAAACTCATCTTGCATCCTCATTGCAAAATCTTTACACAACTCATCTTTGTGACCCCCAAAGATGATATCATCTACATACACAACCACCACAAGTATTGCTTTCTTGATTCGATGTAGAGATTCTTGTCCACTAAGCCTTTCTTGAAACCCAACTTGCACAAGTAAGAGTCCAATTTGGAGTACCATGCCCTTGGAGCTTGTTTCAAACCATACAATGCCTTCTTTAATCGCACACAAGAGTGGGGTCCTCGCTCAGCTGAAACCCATCAGGCTGCTCTATGTAAACCTCCTCTTCCAAGTTTCCATTTAGAAAAGCTGATTTGACATCCATTTGATAGACCTTGAACCCCTTGTACACTGACAAAGCCAAGAACATTGATAGCCTCAAGTCTTGCCCTGGAGCAAAAATTTCCTCAAAATCAATGCCTTCCACTTGAGC
>JAJSZK010000497.1:0-12421 GCA_022985045.1 Macadamia tetraphylla | reverse complement strand
TTGAGTTGGAGCATAAGGCCTTTGGGCCATTAAGAAGCTTAACTTTGATTTTTCGATGCGGAATTCATCGTGGCTCCAACTATCGAGTTGGAGGAACTTAGGAATGAAGCTTATGAAAGTTCTAGAATTTACAAGGAAAAGACTAAAGCTTTCCATGATAAACACATTCTGCGTAAATCTTTTGCAATTGGTGATAAGGTCTTATTGTACAACTCTCGATTGCATCTTTTTCCTGGTAAGCTTAGATCCCGATGGGATGGCCCATTTATTGTTCATAATGTATATCCCCATGGGGCTGTGGAGATTTTGAATCCAGGAACAGGGGTAATTTCGAAGGTTAATGGTCAGCATTTGAAACCGTTCCTCGAGTTTTCCACTACTAGTAGTGAAGAGGTCATGGATCTCCATGAACCTCTTTACACTGATGACTAATTTTTAATCAGGTATGACCCCCTTGCATTGTCTTTGCTTTTAATTTTTTCCATGCATTGAGGACATTGCATGACTTAAGTGTGGGGGAGGGAAACCAGTTTTTGTTTTTTTTCTTTCACTTTGTTTTGTTTGTTTTTCTTTTTTTTGAGCTTGCTAAGGATGAAGTCCTACTTTGGCTTTTGGTTAATGATCAGACCATTCGGATGCTTGATGTATGAAAATAAAAGTTTTGACGAGGGTACCCATTTTGAACGTATAAAACCCTGTTGAGAAGAAAGAAACAAGCATGTGTCTTGAGATGGGACTTTCTTTTGAAAAATAAGAGACCCCTGTTTTATGGTGATGGACCATATGTAAGTCTGTGGGTTCCTTGTACTTTTGATTTGGAGTTGAGACCTTCTTTTAATTTGGCATGGGTTGACAAATGCACAATTTTAAATGAAATGTGAAATATGGTATAAAAAAGAATAAGAGTTGATTCCCTTGGAACTAGACAGGGCATTGCGCCTCGGAGGCGTGGTGTCTTGATCGAAATTTCTTGGGAGGAAACTTGAGTAACTCTAGCATCACGCCTCTGTGGACATATGCAAAAACAAGCTACATAGTAACTTGGGTGTCGTGTTTGCTCCACCATGTCATTCGGCCAAAAGTAGTGGAGTAGAATAGAGTTTATTAAGCAGAAAAAAAGAGAAAAAAATGTGCAAATGTCATTATTGCTTGGTAACATGTTTGGTCAAAAACACTCCACGCTTAGTCATTGGTTCCCTATTTCTTCACAAGTGGTTTTGCCTTAAGATAAGGATGTTTTGGAAGAGATGAGGTGAGTTCCAAATTAAGAAATATGCTAGTGCTGGAATTGATAAAGGGTAATAAAAGTTCAAGTGTGGGGGTCCTTGTAAGAGAAATTATCTTTGCTCCGGATCGATATGAGCCTTACCTTTAGCCAAAGTTGGGATTTGTTTATTCTGAATTTTGGGTGTATATTCACTGCAAACACCCACGAGACACAACTCGTCCATTAGGGGTGACCTAGGGGTTTAAAGGCTTGTTGCACATGCTAAGTGCAACCGTGATTCCTACGAAAGTGAGTTAAGTAGTTTTTGTTTTTATTCTTTTCTTTTTGTTTTGCTCGAGGACTAGCAAAGTCTAAGTGTGGGGGAATTCTGATGAGCACATTTATGTGTGAAATCTAGGGTAGTAAAACATGTATTTTACATATTTAGAATGGAGCTACCTTGGGTTTTACTCTCTTTTTGCAGGCTTTATATTTTCAAGGCCTTAAGGACTATCGGGCGCTATATCTTCAATTTTACACGTAAAGAGGTCATATTTCTTTCCATGGTTGCGAAGAGGACGAAATTCTGAGCAAGATGGACGTGTTCAATTAAAAGTACACATTCGTTTGGTCACCCGTACAAATGATTATTCTTTTCGGGCCAGAAAAAGAATAATGGATCGAATGAACCGAGATGCAGAACCAGCCCGTTTGTAATTGTCCCAGAGGTACAAGGAATACTCCAAATGCCAACAAGGATCGATGGACCACATCCTTAAGTGATTGAAGATTTGTTTTTGGTAACAACAACTACCTAGCTTAGTGGGTGAGCTATGGTGTACAAAATTCCCTTGCTCACCAAGAGGTCTCAAGTTCGAATCTCATGGTTGTTTTTTTTAGAGAATTTGTTGAAGATTTCCTGCTTTTCACTCACTTAAAGCACTAAGGGCATGGAGGGGATTTCCACATCAAATTAGAAGCAAGGAAAATCGTGGAAGCAAGAAGAGAAGAAAAAAAAAAAAAAAGGAAAGGAAAATCGTGGAAGCAAGAAGAGAAGAAAAAAAAAAGGAAAGAGAAAAAAAGGGGAGAAACAAAGATTGTCCAAATCTTCTCTCTCCTCCACATCATCATCCACCAAAAGATTGTCCAAATCACACAAAGGAAGAAAAAAATCGTCCCTAGGAGAGAGAAAAAGAAGAAAAATAAATTAGAAAAAAAGAAGAAAAGAAAATAAGCAAAAAATTATAGGAAATTTCTCCAAATTTATTTCTCTCTTCTCTCTCCTCCATCTTAGCACTTTTGGTCTCAAAAGATCTCACAATCAATTGTGGGTTTCTCTCTTTTAGGAAAGAGAAATTTGTTACCCTACCTCCCCATTCCCTATAAATACAACTCATGTAAGAGGAGGAGAGACAATTCATTCTTCTTCTAGTTTTTTTTAGTTGCTCTCTCTTTCTCTTGCTCTCTCTTTAGTTCTAGTTCTTCTCTATTTTTGCTTTAATCACTTTTGTAATAGTTTTTTTATGTCAATTAATGCAAGCACTCTTTTATTCTTATTCAGTCTTTTTATGTTTATGATTTATGCAATTGAGTTGTAATTTTTTAAGTTATAGTTCTAGGCTTAGATCTAGGTGACAAGATCACGAGCCGTGGAGCAATTTTTTTTCAAGTTCAAGCATTGATTCAAGTAAGTAGGCTCCTTCAGTAATCTTCTCTCCCCCCTCTCATTCCCTCTTCTGACTACCCTTTCTTTCTTAATTTAGGATTTTTATTTTCAGTCGTTACATTATTGCTATTCCTTTCCCCCAAGGTTCATGACTAGTGTATGTGTTGGCTTTGCCCCTCCTAGCCATAGAACCATCAATTTATTATTTTTATTTTAATTGTCTCCCTTTCCCTAAAGCCAAGTAGAGTAACCCTTGTAAGAGTGACTCTCTGGTCAAGTAGGGAAGCTCATATTATGATGCATCCCTCGGGCTAAGTAGAGAAACCTACTTGTGAGTCTCTATCTAGCTTTATCCCCTTATTTTACTTTATTTTTATTTTAGCATTTTTTCCCTTTATTTATTTATTATTATTTTTTAATTACGTGGGTTGTTTATTTTCAATTATTTATTTATTTAATTTTAATTGCGTGGCTTGCGTCTTTAAATTCTTAGATGACGAATGGTTAGGACGTTATTTTAGATACATATGTTTAGGACGGTAATTAGAATTAGATCACAATCATTAATCAGTTCACTTTCGCATTATTAAAAGAAATAAAAAATAAAGTGGCTGCTCTCCTTGTGTTCGACCCGTAGCTACACTGATCCGTATGCTTGCGGTTACATTTTAAATCTCAAACATATACTCATAAAGCACCTGTGAGATACGGGTTTGAGGACATGGTTGCCTATGCCCTCACTATAGGTACAAGTGATCCATCTTCCTATCATGATGCTTTGAGTGATGCACAACATGATAAATGGCAGCTATGTTGGAGGAAATGGAGTCTCTATAGAAGAACAAGACTTGGAGACTGTGGAAAAATCCAAGGGAAGAAAAATCATTGGGTGTAAATGGGTCTTTCGTAAGAAAGATGCAGCATCTGATAAAGAGTGTGAAAGATATAAGGCCAGACTTGTAGCCAAGGGCTATGCACAGAAGGAGGGGATAAACTACAAAGAAATATTCTCTCCAGTGGTGAAACACACTTCGATCAGGGCATTACTTGCTTTAGTGGCCATGTATGATTTAGAACTTGAACATCTTGATATGAAGACTGCATTTCTTCATGGTGACTTGGAGGAACAGATTTACATGGAGTAGCCTAAAGGTTTCAAGGTGTAGAGAAAAGAAGATCATGTTTGTCTGCTTAAGAGGTCGCTTTATGGTCTTAAGCAATCTCTAGGCAATGGTACAAGCGCTTTGATTCTCACATGATGAAGATTGACTACATAAGAAGTGAGTATGATAGTTGTGTTTATTATAAAGTGTCAAGTGATAATACCATTATTTTGTTGATGCTTTATGTTGATGACATACTCATTGCTGCAAAGAACAAATATGATATAGTCTCTTTAAAGTCTTTGTTGAGTGTTGAATTTAAGATAAAGGATCTTGGTGCTACTAAGAAGATCCTTGGCATGGAAATCGTTAGAGATAGAAATGTAGGTAAACTTTGGGTAACTCGAAAGAGGTATATTGAAAAGGTGCTAGAGCATTTCAATTTGGAAAAGGCCAAGTCGGTTAGCACTCCGTTAGCCAGTCACTTCAAGTTATCTGAAAGGGAATGCCCTACAACACATGAGGAGATGGAGCATATGTCTCAAGTCCCTTATGCTAACGCAGTTGGGAGTCTCATGTATGCTATGGTTTGTAGTAGGCTAGATTTGTCTCATACAGTCAGTGTTGTTAGCAGACACATGAGTAATCCAGGTAAGGAGCATTGGAATGCAATTAAGTGGATCTTCAGATATTTGAGCAAGACTAAAGATATAGGTGTTATGTTCAGTGGTAAGGGAAGTTCAACAGAATTGGCGGGTTATGTTGATTCTGACTATGCCGGTGATTTAGACAAGAGGAGGTCTACTAGAGGATATGTATTTACATTGGTTGGTGGACCTATATCATGGAGGGTGATGCTTCAGTCTACAGTTGCATTGTCCACTACAGAGGCAGAGTACATGGTGGTAGTTGAGGCTACCAAGGAAGGAGTCTGGTTGGCTGGATTGGTTCTTGAGTTGGGGTTGGAGCAAGGAGGTATAGTGTTACATTGTGACAGTCAGAGTGCCATACATCTTGTAAAGAATCAGGTGTTTCATGCAAGGAAAAAGCATATTGTTGTGATATTTCACAAGATCAGGGAGCTTGTGTCAGTAGGTAGTATTCACTTGAGAAAAATTCATACAGATCTCAATCCTGCAGATATGTTTACCAAGCCAGTTACTACAGAGAAGTTTGAGTCCTGTTTGGACTTGATTAATGTTACTCATTGTTGAAGATGAGAGGCGCACCAAATAGGTGTGGGTTTGTACCTCTGATGAGGTACGAGGATGGAGTCGTCTAATCTTTATAGGAGATTTGACAAAATTCAAGCCAAGGTGGAGATTGTTTGTCACACCCCGTTCTCACTTAACCGGGCCAGTGATCGGGTTAACACCGGTTAACCCAAACCTGCCAGGATCATCTGATACTGTATTCCACCACAGCATACACACAACTAATATAAGCTCGTCAGATCAGCGGAAGACTAAGTTTTACCTGTGAATAATCCCATAATACTTCATACCCGAATTGTGATACAATAGTTATATACATGTGGGCCTGAAGGCATGATATTTACACAATAAAAATACAATTCACATATCAAGTATATAAAGGAATCCATCAAAATAATCAGAGTACACAGCTCAGCTCGGCATGGAGCTCAGCTCGGCATCAAGGGTTGAGCCTAGCTCAGCATCACATGGTAGAGCTCAGCTCGGCCTCAGAAGTGGAGCTCAGCTCGGCATCAGGACTGCGGTCCCGCAGCACAACTCTCGCACGAGCAGTCAATGCCGTGCTCTAACTCCTCAGGGGTCCACCAGTCCTCTTCGAGGAACTCGACTGTGGGACCCACCCCGTGCTCTTCAGATGTATGACCTGTAAAATCATCTAAAAATGGGTGCACATGTGGGATGAGCTCACTAGCTCAGTAAGTGGTAAGATGGACCACACAGCAGTCCACACATCAAAACACAATCATATGCACTACATGCTATGCATTACATTTTAAATCACATCCACCTAAGCAACATTACTAAGTCCTCAGTTTAGTGCTACTACAGCCACAGTGCGCGTATACTCCGGGTACGAGCCACGAACTCCATCCCGCGATACGCCCATAGGGCTATCGGAGAAGGCCCACCGTGAGTACTCGAAAAAGTAAAGACAATGCCGTCCACCGGCTCTCAACAGAAATGTAAATGACTGAAATTAAAGGTGTTGACTCCAGCAATTTAAAAGCAGTACGATTGGCCCTCTTGAATGTACCATCGGGGTTGCCGACTGTCCTAATGACCCACCGGGCGTTATGTCTAACCCCCACAGTGACCCGACAACCGCGACCACTGCTTCCCCCCAAATGATAACCCAACACCTTAACCCCTATTGGGAAGGGTCGTAGCACGGGATGGTGAAAATCCTAAACCGCATGCTCCTATATAACAATAGTACGATTGCATAGTGCCTCCGCGTCCCATTCCACGGGCCACCAATGCACTTGTTTCCAAGCCGACTACGGCATCTAGTCTATCAATGCATTATGCACCATGATGTCAACATTCATCACATAAGCATCTCATCACTTGGCATTTAGAAATTAAACATAGCACACATGCATAACAATGTGAGGATGACTAATCTACATAGCATGTTCATGATGGCATGATTATTCTAGATACATTTAAATGAATGCCAAGCAATGCCTTGAAACAAGGCCAAACATCCTCTCCCCACTTACCTGTAGTGTTCAAGGATTCACGTTCGGTACGGGAGAGATCCGGTGCGAGAAGCGTAGGATTTAGTGAACCTAACATGATTGAGTGGGGTTAGTACTTCACCAATTTGGAATCAAAATTAACGATATCCAATGATAAAATCATGTTTAGAACGTTAAAAGAAGGTCGCACGTCCGATTTGGGTCCAATCGGATGTAAGAATCACCTTCGGGGCCACATAGGTGGGTCAGACAGGTGGGTTGTCTGGCCCACTGGTTCTACCCACCGGTTTGGACCGGCGGGTAGGCTGGCCCGCTGATTAGCCCACCGATTGGGCCCGTCGGTTGGGCCCGAAGGCCCTGCCCTCTCAGGTGGGTGCTCATCTGGCCCACCGGTTCCACCCACCGGTCTTGGCGGGAAACCTGCTGTTTCTTCCCAACTTCTTCCATTCTTTGGGGATTCAAATGGGGCTTTTCCAAACCCATTCTTCACACCTTCAAGGTCTTATAGGATGGTCCTAACCTAGATCTAGGTTAGATTCAAGTGATGGGAAACCATCTTACCTTCTTTGCTCAAGAACAACTTCAAACCCTCCAAATCACTTCAAACCCACAATGCTTCTCCAACCTTGTCAATACCTCATCAAATCCTTCAAGATCAACACATAAATCATCTATTAAACCTTAGATTCATCATTTCAAAGGGGATTTACAAGATCTCAAGAAACCCTACTCGAATCAAGGGTTTAAGCTTGGGTATGGTGAATGTTTAAGGAACCTGACTTTGCTTACCTCCAAATGTAGATCTAGAGTTGAAGATCACTCTTCCAGCGCCGGAATGGGAAGATCAAGCTTCGGCGCCGCTGAAATCCTTCTCTTCTTCCTCTTCCTCTTCCTTCTCTTCCCTTCTTCTTCCCTTTCTTTTCTCTCTCCTCTTTACTATCCTCACCAACGTACGGGTGTCATAAATGAAAAGAAAAGAAAGTCATAAATACTATATATATATATATATATACTTCCTAAATAACTGAATAGTTCACATGGATGGGTCACTCAGGTGGGTGGGTGCGCCCACCTGTCCGCCCACCTGAGGGCCAAAACTTGGGATTTTGATAGAGTTCGGGCCTCGGCGCAAACCCCACCCCTGGCATGCGATGTGGTATATGTATATACATTAATATACGGCTACAATACCTGCTTTAGCCGTATATGGCCTTATGGTAGGTGCATGTACACGGCTTGGGTACTCCCGTCTCTTCTGGCACTGGCTCGGACTTGTCGGGCCAGTCGGTGTTTAAGGTCACCCTTGCCATCATAGCCCACAAGGAACCCGCTCTAACTCCCTCTGGTTCGGTTCCTACATGGTTTAACCGGGTCAACAGCGTAATCAGACCGGGTTTAAAAAGTAGGGTATTACATTGTTGGTATATGATGTCTTGTATTCCATCACAGTTTAACCCAGGAAGTACTGGTGCAGCGCCCCAAATTTTTTATTTGAGGGCAATTGTGTACTTTTTGGATTAGGGTTTTTCACTATATATTTATAGCGAGGGCTTCTTTCTCTGTAATGCAATCAATACTGAAAGGGGTGAGGGGTGAGTCCTGTAACCCTATTCTTCATTAATAGTGAAGCAGGATCTCATCTCACTAAGGACTTAGGCAACCTTTCCGAACCTCGTAAATTTGTGTGCATTGTTTATTCTATTTTTCCATCATCTTCTGCATCGTTTTAGGGTTGCATTTCTACAATGTATCGCGCTGACCGCTACGACGACGTTATCAGTCCCTTCACCTTTTTCTTTAGGCAGTCGAACATTGTTCCCAATGTGGTCTCTTACACTGTCCTTATCAACACCCATTGTGATGCTGGTCGCGTTGATACAAGTATCAAAATTTACCACCACATCCTCGTGAACGCACTCTTCAGCCCTTCGCTAGTGACTTACCGTCATCTCACGAAGGGTTTAGTTGATGCTGGTCGGATCTCTAACGCTATGGATCTCCTCCGTGAGATGCTCAACAAGGGCCATGGTGCTGACTCTTTAGTCTTCAACATTCTTATCGTTGGGTTCCTCAATTTGGGCAACTTAGAGAGAGCAAATGCACTCTTTGACGAGCTTCGAAAACGTTGCCTCGTCTATGATGGAGTCGTCAATGCGACGTTCATAAACTAGTACTGGAAGCAGGGGAAGGATACCAAACCATGGAGTCTTACCGCATCCTTCTTATTCGTCAATTCAAGATGAGTCCCGTCACTTGCAAGACCCTATTGGAAGTACTTCTCAAGTATGACAAGAAGGCAGAGGCTTCGACTCTTTTCCACTAAATGTTGGACAACCACACCCACCAAGTTACCAAGCTGTGAATACGGGTACATTTAATATTATGGTGAACGAGTGTTTCCAATTGGGAAAGTTCTCGGAGGCGATTGTGGCAATTGAGGTGTTTAAGAAGGCTGGAATGTAGCCCAAGTCGATGCCTTATGCCATGAATACCATCAAGTTTTTTACGTTAGCTGAAATTCGAGTCATTTAGGGTGCCACCGACGAGAGGCTTCACTCTAGACAATAGAGATGAAGGGGGCAGCAAGGGTAAAGTGGTCATTGACATTTTCCTTTTTAGGTAAAGATATTATAAGGGTAAAATCATCTTTTCAACTTAAAAAATAACACCAGTCTCACAGTGTTAGGCTGGGTGGGTTTATTTGTAACAAAGCGAAAGCATAGAGGAGGTGGATGTAAAAATCCCTTTATTTTATTATTAAAAGAGGTCGGCTACCTCCCAATAGGCCGGGATACCGTGACTTCGTCAGTAAAGCCTTCCCTATCCTTTATTATATTTTATTTATTTCTTTTATCACATTCCCTCTCTTATCTTAATTTTCCAATTTTCTCTTTACGGAATCCCTGCACGCATCATCTGGTATCTAAGCTCAGGCACGGGATCCACCAGTGGAATTTCTACAACTTCTCTTGAGAGAAACAAGATCATGGCTCCTTGATTAAGCCAAGGGAAGACAACCAACATGATAAGTGACTTGGGAGGATCTAGAGAATGAAGATTCAATTTGCAGCAAGTGATTTTGAGGACAAGACCAATCTTAACAGGGATGGAATGTTATGTGCACATATGAGTGGGATTACTTTTGAGATAGAATTTGATTGTTTAGGAATTTTCAATTATGCAGGAGTTACTGGTTATAGTAGTAGTTATTTAGAGAAGTTGTGTTAGTGGAGTAAGAGGTTGAAACTCTTCTGCAACTGTTATCTTTTCCTATTTAAGAGGAAGGAGAAAAAAAGTAGAGGCAACGAGTGAAATCCTAAACTATCTCTTGGTATTATCTTGAGAAGAGGTCGGCTACCTCCCAATAGGCCGGGACGTCATGGCTTCATCCGTAAAGCCAAAACTATCCTTTATTATATTTGATTTATTTATTTTATCTCAATCCCTCTCTTGTCTTAATTTTCCTATTTTCTCTTTACGGAATCTCTGCACGCATCATCTTGGCCCCATTTGTGAGAAGTTGTATTAGCAGATAATGGAAGGTCTACAACTATTTTATCTGTACAGGATCTCTGCACGCTTCATCGGATTTGGCTCCTATATGGCGCAAGAAAATGTCTAGCGCGCATCCAACGCCTAGCAACACCTTGGGCTATGTGTGGCCGCCTTGGGCTCCGTGCCAAGGCGTTTATGGCCATTGGGTGCATGTCGGACACTGTGTTGCGCCACAGAGGAGCTCGATCCTGCTTCATCTTGGTGCCTTTTGTTAGAAGTTGTATTAGTGGGTAATAGAAGTTAGAAGTTCGAGAGTTATTACTAGTGGGTAAAGGAGAAGTTGTAGGAGGAGTTACAAGGTGGAGTAGAGAGGGTCTAAGAAACGTGGAGGGTGGATTGTAAGTTGCAACCATTTATCCTATCCTATAATAGGAATTAGTATAGAAAGTAGCCAAGGAAAGCGATAATGCTCAACTATTGAGTCGAGGCGGGCTACCTCCTACTCAGACTGGATGCTATGGTTTTGTCAGTAAAGCCAATCCTATCCTTTTTTTTCTTTTATCTCTTGTATTTTTCTATTTTACATTATTAGTAGGAATCACAAGGTAGTGATGGTACAGGGATTTTAAAGAATAATTTCATTACTTTGTTAAAAAATTACCAATTACATAATATAGAAAGTCACTAGATTACAACCCATCACTGCCTTAGATAACCCATGCAAGATATATGAGATCCTTGTATAGATAGGATCATAGGAGATTGCATGGGATATGGTATCTTCAGGAAATAGGAAAGCAATTCATGGTCCTTAGTTGGAGTGGATCTAATATATATAACACAATTGGAGTATATCTAATATGGTGCCTAGTTTTGTTCACTTTTTTATGTATTTGGAACGAAACTGAAATGACGGAACAAGGTTTTGTCATTCCATCATTTTGCGTTTCTAGCATTTTTTTTCCCCTTTTTGTTCCAAAGAAAAAAACCAAAAAACAAGACGTTGACACCAAACGTTTTATTCCTTTTTTTTTGTTTCCATAGAACGAAAAAATGTCAAAAATGTTTTCTAGATGACTACCAAACACAGTTGAACTCTTTTGTTTAGAAACATAGTTCTTCATGAATTTCCAAATCATAGTAAGCTAGAAAAAAAGAAGACAAACTACACTTCGAGGGAGCGACCTCCTTAGATCGGCGAAAGGAGAGAGAGAGATAACCAACTCGCGTGCGTGTGACTCAGGAAAAACTCCATCAAGTGAAATTTAGAATGACTTGGACCACATCTTGCTATTTTTTATGCATAGAGGTCTACACATTACCCATCTTTTTCCGTTGCCTATTTTTAGCTGCGGCAGTATAGGCGACTAAAAATTAACCTTCGCCGCTATTTTTAGCAACGGTTATATATTTTTTGCGACGCTTTTTTTCCGTCACAAAAAATGTTTTTTCTTGTAGGTACATGACTTTTGACTAAGTTTTCAATATTTTTCACTTTGACTCAGACCTAATTTTCTAACTAAGCCTTTATGGATGGATACTTGGATATTTTTATGCTTATGAATAATTACTTAATTATTTGTATAAATAGGAATAGATGTTTTGGAATTACAGACACTGTTATAATACTGATACTCCTTACCAAAAAAAAAAAAAGTTATAATACTAATACTAACCCTTAGTGCTCGGAATCAATTATAACCTAAATATAGAGGCTAACTAATCATAAGATTTTTCAAATCCCACCTAATTTTCCATATATAGTAAAAAATAATCTGGCAAACTCATCAATCCAAACTTGCCATAAATAATTGATCTTTTTTAACTTTTTTTTTTTTTTTCCAAAAATGATCCAATCTCTGAGAGAGGGTTCATGTGACTATGGCAGAGTATATGATAAACTACAACTGAACCATACAGCTTTTGCAAAATCACAGGAGAGGAGATTGTAGGATAGAAAACCAATAGCAACACCATTCGCACAAGACTTTCACAGGAATTTTTGAATTTTTATCAAAGTCGGATAGTTATAGATTTTTTTTCGAAGAGGGCTTGCAGATGGGAGGTGAATGGGTTTGGAGGCGGTTGGTTTTTTTGCTTTTTCCAAGTTGCAAATCAAATGGTAGGCAGATTTCACACTGAAGTAACCAGTTTTTGAAACCCCCCATATGATTGTCTTTTCTAGGAAACAGAGACAGCAGAATCTGCATGATAACAATTTTATCCTTGAGCAAAAATATTCAGCAAGATCCAAG
>JAJSZK010000496.1:0-13308 GCA_022985045.1 Macadamia tetraphylla | reverse complement strand
TTCTTCCCTTTTTGGTTGAGTTTCTTTGGTTCCCTCCTGCTGATGGCAATGCCAAAGGTGGGTTAGGTGCTCAAGTCTCTCTTCCTTATTTTGGTCCCAACTATGGGATTTGTATTTGGTTTTTTCCCATTTTTTCATTCTTAATATATATTTCCTAATTCCTAGCAAAAAAAAAAAAAATGGAAGTACTAAGAATTCTCAGGTCAATGCATCAGTTTCGAGAAAAGTAAACTCTTCCTTGAAAAGATTGCTCTGGCTCATAAACAGATTATTGCTGATACCCTTGGTATTCAAATTTGCAGCTTCCTGACTCGATACCTTAGTGTTAAGATTTTTAAGGGAAGAGTGAAGAAAGATGCTCTTCTGCCTGTGATGGACAACGTGAAGGGGCGCCTAGCAGGTTGGAAAGGAAATCTCTTGTCAATGGTGGGAAGAACAGAGCTGGTTAGATTGGTCATTGCAGGTATCCCTAACCATAGCTGTGCTATTTATTGGTGGCCCTCTTCCCTTTTAGTAATTATGAAAAGGTGGATGAGAAACTTCATTTGGATAGGTGAGGTAGAAACTACAAGAAAAATCACAGTAAAATGGGGCACCCTTTGTAAGCCTAAAGAGGAAGGACGTTTAGGTATCAAGAGGCTCAGAGATACCAATAGGGCAATGTTGTGTAAGCTAGTCTGGAGAATTAAACATGAGAAGTCGATGGCTAGCTCATTCGTTAAGGCTCGATTTGTTAAGAAAGATGGCAAATTTAGAAAATGTGGCTTCTCTTCCTCTATAGCTTCAGGTGTTAAAAAAGTTTGGAGTTTTGTAGAAGAGAATGAAAGATGGATTATCGGTAATGGTAATCTTCCAAATTTCTGGTAGGACAAGTGGTGGGGATCCAAGTCTGTGCTGGAGGAGCTTCAGATAACGAACCTGCCCAATCTTAGTTTTAATGCCAAGGTGGGTGAGTTTATTTATGGGGGTGAATGGGCGCTCCCTGAGGTGAGATTGGTGGAGCTGCTCAGAATTTTTGAAAAAATTCAGAAGGTTAAAATTCCTTCAGGTGGCTTAGAAGATATATGTTGCTGGTCTTTGTCGACTTTGGGATCTTTTACTACCTCCTCGGCTTGGGAGGGCATTATAAGGATAGCTAGCAAGGTTCCATGGAGTTCTCTGATTTGGCGAAAAGGTCTGCCACCTCAATACTTTACACTGGGATGGCGATTAGCTCATGGAAAACTCCCTACGGATGAGTAGGTTGGGCATAAGGGAATTCACCTTGCTTCTAGGTGTGCTCTCTGTAACCAAGTTGAAGATAGTATCGATCACATCTTCCTCAGCTGCTCGTTTGCGACCTCTATTTGGAAAATGTTTTCTGATTGCTTTGAGGTGAGGTGGCAGTGGGCACCAGTCTATGGATAGTCTGGTTAAATGGTGGACGACCAAGGCCAGAAGCGTAAACCTCAAAACCCCCTGGATGATGGGCTTTTCTATTATAGCAGCAAACATTTGGTGGGAAAGAAATAGAAGGTGTCATGAAAAAAATTCTATGAAGCAATTGCACATTTTTTATTTCAGCCGTCGGGAGCTCGGCCTTTTCTTAGGGAGGTGGAAGGGGGAGGTGAAATCTCAGAATGATGTTATATGCTGTAGAAAATTGGGTTTGACCGTGGAGCCTCACAGGTATCTCCCTCCTTTGGAAGTGCACTAGTGTAAACCTCAGCTGAATTGGTTAAAGGTTAATGTCGATGGCAGCTGAACTTCTTCCTCTCCTAGGCTGTGTTTGTATCCAAGAGAAAAAGAAAAAGAAAAGAAAAGAAATGAAAAGAAAAAAGAATCTAGAAAAGAGAAGAAAAAAAAAAAAGAATAGAAATTAAATGAAATGGTAGAAAAAAAAATTATATATGTTTGGCTATCATTAGAAGAAAAGAAAGAAAAGTTTTTGTATTTTCTTGTGTTTTTATGTGTTTTTGGCAAGAATTTATTTTTTTGGTAGCCAAAAACAAAAAAAACTTCACTATTCCTAAGGTGAATTTTGAAATTCAAAATGAATATTATTTTGGTTCAAGACATACCAAGCACAATGAGAATTTCTTAAATCAAGAAAATAACATACTTTTAGACTTTTTTCTTTTGTTTTCTTTTCTTCTCTTGGCTACCAAATACAACCCTAATAATATGGAGACATTTCTCTTGCCTTCTGATTTTTGTAATGATCTCAGGGGCTTGTTCAAAGAGATGTGAACGTATGGTTTACTATCATGTGTACTTGGTTTGTTTCTTGTTTGATGTAGGGTCTATATCCTACTGGATTGTTAAGGGTTTTTGCCCTCTTTTTAGATTTGTCTAAAGAGGGTTTTTGAGATTGTCTTTCTTTTGCATTTTATCTTTCTCTTTTTCTTTATGGATGAGGTCAGGTAGCCGCCGACTTTTCTAGAGCTAGCAGCTGTACCAATGGGAGTGATGAGATAGAAGGGCCATAGGGGACTCTACCAAGGGGAGAAGGAGAGAGATTGGCACAGATCTGGATATAGTGGAGGCATACCCAGCCTTTTCCCTTTTAATTATTTATTTTTTATTATACAATTCTTTGAGGGTACCTTGGTCATGCCCATCGGCAAGTGTAGAATCTTGAATATTAATCTAATTTAATAGGGAAAATGGGTTTGTGGGGAGTTTAGCTGCACCCATATCTGGGGGAGGGAAATTATTGTTTTGCCCCTATAAAGGCAATAGTGCCTACCTTGTTGATGCTTCTACGTGTGCTCCCATTGGCCTATGCACTGGGGCGTGCTCCTAGATAGACCTCTACCACAATTTAATAGTAATTATTATTAATTTGTATGATTAAGTTATATGAAGTTCATGGTGGGATTTAGAAGAGAAAAGGATAATAAGAAAAATAATGTACATAGAGTAGTACTGGTCTTCTTGATATTATTCACCGCGTAGTTCAAATACTTATCATATAGAGGCACTGGTCTGGCCTTCCAATATTGAATGAACAAGTGCTGTTCTAAACTATCCACTTCAAATTTACTAATAAGACTTCTTCCAATTCATTTCTCCCCCCTATCTTTCGTGAATCTTGACCTCTTAATCATACTATATTAAAACTACATTTCTACACGTGATATATATTTGAGCTGGAATTGATCAAATAAATAAAGTTCCACTCCCCTTAGACGGTTAGGTAATGGAAAATATAGTTACTCACAAAATTGACCCCGTTGAATTGTTGTTGAAATAGTTGAAGATGAAAATATCAAATTACAGTACAATTAGTATGACTAAATTTGTTGTTTCAATCACATTTAATGTAAGAAACACAACATAAATTTCTTCATGGTGAAAGTACTTACTAATTCAACTCTTTGAAGATATATCTTGGTCAAGCCCACCAACAACTATAGAACCTTTATTAGTGGTCATATGTTCCTTAAGGGAGAGCAGCAATGGCAGCCATGAGAATGAACTTCCAAGCAAATATAGCTAATGGATTAAAAGTCTATAACTAATTAAACTAGCTTGGAAGTCAGATATAAAAACTCTTATAATGAAGTTCTGATCTTTATCCTCATCGACGATCACTTTGACTCGTCAACATCAACGATTCTTATTATCTAGGATAGTATTCAATTGACATCAAGTTCAGAGTTATTAATTTTGCTTTTATTTAAAGGAAGAAAATAATTTAGCTTACTCGTTTGCTAGAAGGACCTGGTCCTTGACGTGTAGGACTATTTGAATCATTTCCATTACATGGTTCCTTGAATCTTGTAACTCGAAATCCATGTGCACTACATGTTCTTATGATAAATAAAGTTTAGCTTATCCAAAAAAAACCCATGACCCTGTCAACCAGCCCACCAATGACAATGCTCTTAGCTGTACCATTTTTTTTCGCTAAAAAGTCATGTATATTAAATGGAAAAAAGAAGAAAAAAGAAATATAGTACATCGATGAGGGAGGAGAAATACCCAACACTCACACTAAGAAGAGAGGAGAAGCAAATTCCACCTTGGCATTGCCATCAAGAGAATTCCAACTACCCAACTCCACCAAAAATAAAAATCTGGAAAAGAAGAAATTCCTAGGTGAATCTGAACCTAGGCCGACCCGATGCATCCATGTCTAATTCCATTTGAACCAGAGTTGGCCAAATTGAAATCGGCTCTGACACTTCAAAACGAGCAGCTGACTTTGACAAAAAATCCGCCACTGAATTTGCTTCCCTATAGCAATGCGTTATTTTCCATTCCACATCCTCCAAATAAGAAATACAATTTATCCATCTTTGCCGAGCTATCCATGGACTTTGCCTCTTCGAAAAATAGTCACTGGCCAACTGAATCACATTCTATCCAGAGTTGTTTCACATTGTCTGTTAGCTAATTCAATCCCTATCATAAGCGCTAGAAATTCAGCCTCAAAATTTGTGCGAGTTCCTAGAAATTTTCGAAATTTGCCACTACCTCTGCCTTTTCATTAGAAGGATTCCCCGCCTCAGACTTCTGGATTACCAATAGAGCAACCATCCGAATTGATTTTTATCCAACCTGGATTAGGAGGGCACCAGAAAATATTGAAGATTTCCCGAGGCCTTCTCCGCACCCCTGAAATACCCAATCTTCTTGCAGTGACAAGATCCAAAATTGGGATGGTTGCCCCTGAATGAACCAGCTCTTGGCAGCTAATTTCACTCTTCACTTGGCCAAAACAATACTCTTTTGATTTTGAGGTTCCTTCGAATTTTCTTCCATTCCTCTCCAACCAAGTAAAGTAAGGGATTAAAACAAAACCCTTCAGCCACACCCCTTTAAAGAAGGTCTTCTTGGCCTGATCTTTCCACCAAGCTATCAAACTTTCAACTCCTTCAAAACCAGCCACCTAAACCCAAAACAACAACAAAATTTCGCCACATGAAAAGCGCAAAGAGCATTCATACATAGTATGATTTATAGACTCTTCCGCTATGCCACAGAGTGCCTTGAGATGGCAATGGAACCCCTCTTTTCACATTATCATGTAGCTAGCTTGTTTTCAACATTCTCCATCCAAACACCGATTGGCGAGGTGAAGATGAGAATTCCAAATCAATGAATACCACCCCACCTTTGGCGATTCCGTCTTACTTTTTCCCAAGCCGATTTTATTGTAAAACTCCGGATAAATTTAATTCCCAATGACAAATATCATCCAGATCTGAAATTATGATATCCTTGGCCGATCAAAGATATTTTGAAAAATTGAACTCACTGGGAAAATTCCACTCATCTTGGCAAATGAAATCAAACCTTTGCGCATCGAATCAAAGATATCTAAGCGCAAACCATACAACTCCTCAATAGCCTTCTTTCCCACAGCTATCTTTCCAAAAATTTATCCTCGACCATTCCCAACAATCCATTGCTCATGAGCTGTACCCACCGCCACACCTTTTAAGACCGGCCATATCGAAGAGGAAAGGTAGGTAGTTTTCAGCGAACCATCAATCTTGAAACGCAGACGAAGAAAACACTCATTAGAGAATTTCCATGTTTGATTTGCCATGCTAATTTGCAGGCATGCAAAATTAACATCTCGCAACCTCCTAATGCCAAGACCGCCTTCTGGTAGGTTTACATACCTCATCCCACTTCACCACTATCTTCTTCCTGTCTCCATGTCACGGACCATATGAAGTTTCGCATCCACTTTTCTACTAATTTTATTGAGCTTCGCCACCAATAAATCCGAAATTATGAATTGGGATGCTTGAAATTACTGATTTAACCAGCTCCACCCTACCACCATGGAGAAGCCGACCCTTCCATCCCGATAACCTCTTCTTGATTTTATCCATCGGTAACATGTGGTCGTTTAACTCTCCCTTGAAGAGCTCCACACCTAAATATTTAGTAGGCTGCCTTGCAGATTGGATTCCCATAAAATTACTTATAAAGTGTTTCTGTGAGGGCAACCTTTCCAAAGAACAAACTACTTTTTCTAGATTAAATATCGGCGAGAATGCCGATATTTATCAAGAAAACCTTAAGATTTTGACAAACGAGCGATGCATTAATAAAAATGAAAATGTCATCAACAATAAATGGGAGGAGTTAACACCCTCGAGGCCCAGGAAGAGATTTTATCAAACCATTCGAACCATGCTTCTAAGACCTCTGAGAGAACCTCTTCGCGAATAAATAAAAGGAGACAAAGGATCTCCTTGGGAGACCTCTACCAACCCAAAGAACCCCACCGGGCCACCGTTCACCAAAATTGATACTCGGAGGATAGAAGAAGGTTGTGAATCCAAGAAATCCACCTAGAGGAGAACCCAAATTTGCACGAACGCAAGAGGAATTCCCAAGCTAGAGAGTCATCGCCTTTTGAACATCGAGCTTCGTCCATTCCACCACCCCTAACGAAGAATGCATCAAATTTGGAGTTCGAGGCAAGGCTGATATTTGCTGAAATTATTTTACCTCTTTGGAAAGCGCCTTGCTCTTCGAAATCAATTTAGGCAAAACAACAAGTAATCTTGAAGATAGAATTTTGATATCACTTTGCAATAAAAATTCCCCATACATATAGGTTTAAACCTATCTAGAGAGCCGCCCCTCAACTTTGGGGATCAAGGAAATAAAGCAGTTATTTATTCCTTTAGGAAGCCGCCTTCCTCAAAGAATTTTTCCTAGCCTGCAAAATCACCTCAACAATAGCCCAACATCGTTTGAAGAAACTACAGGAACCCATCGGGACTGGAGAGCTTACGGATCTAAATCCCAAACACTTGTTTTATTTCGTCCCCACTCGGGACAATCTCCAATCCTGCCACGTCCTCCTCCTCCAACACTCTGGGAATATTATCAAGAAGGTCATTATGAACCGTGATTTCATCAGCCTCATGAAATTTCTCAAAAAAATCAGAGACATAAGACGATATTCCCTTGTGCGAAACCCAAGTTCCATCTTCCTTTTTTAGGGAGGTGATCTGATTTTTCAACCTCCTAAGCTTCACGGAGAGATGAAAAATTTTCGAGTTACAATCTCCATTTTTCATCCATCTCAGTTTAGCTTTTTCAGCCCACAACTTCTCGTACATTTGGTTGGCCTTCAATAATACTGTTTTTGCATCTGCCTCTCTGTTAAATAATTCATCAGTCATCCCAGCCACCTCTATCATGTCTTGAACCTTCTTTAATTCCAGCTTTGCTTTATCAACCTCATCATTCAGGTTAGGAAAGTTGGCCCTCGCCCAAACCTTTAAATTCTCCTTGACCTGCTTTAATTTTTGTGCCAGAACGAAAATTGGATTACCTCCTATCGAAGTTTTCCAAGCTTCCTCAACCACGGAGATAAATTGATCATTTTCCATCCAAAAGCTATGGAATCTAAAGGGGATATTTGTAGGTCTTTGAACATCATCAGAGACAACAATTAAAGGAGCATGATCCGATCAAGACAACAAAACAGCGCTTCACATTTCTAAACACATCTATCCACTTCCCATTACAAAACTCCGATCTAACATCGCAATGCGCATGACCCTTCGACGATTGTTAGTCCAAGTGAATTTCTTTCCGAGAAGGGATAGAAAGCAATTCTGCGATCAACCATAGCCGGAATTCAGCGTGATCCAAGATTAAACTTACAGGACCTCTTTTCTCATGCGAGAACAGGTTGCATTGAAATCCCCATCACGGACCACGGAACCAAAGTGATATCGACAACTCCAAATCTAACCACAATTGCCTACGATAATTTTAAAAGAACTTGCATGTACAAAAGAAATACCCACTTTACTACTGGCCAATCAAAGATGATGATATATATTGATCGGACATACCGCAACGACTCGGTCTCAAACCCCAACTTCCATATAATCCATAAATTTGGGACTTTGTCATCCGAAAATTATGAATGAAATCCATAGCATACCCCGACTAAAGAAAATACCGAGAATTTACATACCGAACCATGGGTTCACAAGCATAACACATCCGGGGCATGCTCCTTCACCAGTTGACGTAAAGCGCACAACCCTGCTGCCTTCCTAACACCCCGAATGTTCCAATCGAATCTTCATGAATTACTTCTTAGATAATTGATTTTTATCAGACTTTTTAGCCTGACTACCTGTTTTCTTTCTTTGCTTTCCACCCACAAGCATACCTCCAGCCTCCTTCTCCCGAGCCACTGCCACCGTATCCATTCTTATAATTTCTGAATGCACAATAGAGACTGTTCCCCTTGAACATTCCACCCTGGGCAAAGAAGAAACCACATGATCCTCACCAGGGTCTTCAACAACTGGTTGCATAGCACTGGCCATGGCAACACCACGTCCAGGTCCTTGACCCCACCGAGCCTTCTATAACGAGAAGGATACCTCCCCTCCGGAACAGCAACCTCGCCCTCAGGAGTAAGCCCCATTCTGGATTCGTTCCCCCAATGGATCCACTGGCGGATCACCAGGAACTCCATGGAGCGGGTTCTCAGTTGGGTTTGGGTCAGAATCAACATCCGATCCCTCATCCATTCGAAATACCTCTCCTTCCTTAGGTAGAGTATTAGAAATCTCTCCTTCCTTATTTATAGGATTAGAATCAGACTCTAATTCTATAACCGTCCCTGACACAAAGCCTTCCTTAATTCCAGAATTTTCATCTCCGTTGGACTCCTTTCCTAAAACGTTTGAGACAGAGTTGGAAGGATTCAAAAATATTTGAATATCTCCCCCAGCCTTAGACGGATTTGAATTAGGAGAGATTTGATCTTGAATAGGATCAAAATTATGCTGTTGATGTGGCAAAGATCTTCCCCTAGAAGGAGACTCTCTCACCGAGTTACTCCCACCTGAGTTGACTCCATCTTCAACATATACCGCCCCTGGAACCTTTGCTAATTTATCAGCCGCACATTGCTTTTCATCATCCAATCTTTTCAGCCTACACTTGGAAATCAAATGTCCGACTCGTTTACAGTAGCCACAACGCTCCACATTATCTTCATACACCACCTTTTGACAAAACCATACACCTGAGATGTACCTGGTTCTAATCTTTCCACCTGTACTTCCTCCACCCTCTCTGCCAAGTCGAGATATCAACCTCCACCAGACTCTCTAAAGAAGCCAAGAATGCCTTGTCTTGTTCGATCGTCTAGGGACACAGGGCGCCCTACCGCCTTTGCTATAGACAATAACACATTTTCGTGCCAGTATTCAAGCGGGAGATCAGGAAACCGTATCCATACAAGCTTTGTGAAAAGTTGCTTCTCGTGAATATTGAAATCAGGTTTCCAATGTTGAAATCGAATGCCCGATCACCAATCCTAAGGGAGACCTTCATACACCGCTGCCTTGTCGCCTCAGACTGAAATTGAAAGATTACATAACCTTTTCCCAATGGATGCATTAGCACCCCTTGGTGAGGTTCCATTTTTCCCGAGCCTCCGCTCTCAAGCCACCCAAAGAGATCAATCGGAAGTTAACCCTACCGATTAAGGCAAAGCAAATTTTTCTCTTGATTCATAGTCTCTCCGGGATCATTACTGGTCTTTTACTCCCTCCCAATCGGCTCGGGAGAGTGTCAATGGCGAGCCAAAGGGACGAAAAACCCAAGGCTTTTGCATATGTATGTCGTCCTGCATCCTTGTGCCTTTCATCCGTGGAGGACCATCGGACCACGATCCAGACTCCAGCTCCACCATCGTCATCCTCCACACCATAGCTCCATTCTCCCAATGCTGACACTCTCTCTCCTCCTTGCATATCTCATGAAAGGGCACACCTTGTCTAGAAAAAAAGAGACTCACTTGGGTATTAGTTGCTTTGGGTACCATTATTATTTATACACTAACCCGGATTTTATACAATTTTTGGACTAGAATACTCTAGTTCGACATTCAGAGACTAGCACAAGTAACGCACGGTTCATGCTGCTAGGCTTTTCAAAATCTATTTTTGGATCACTAGATGGCTAGTGTAGTAGAGGTATCAAAACATCGGTTTGGTTCGATTTCCTTGTGTGTTTTTGGTTTTCTATATATATTGGGTTAGATCGAAATTGACCAATATTACATAAGGTCTACAAAAATCAAACCAAACCAAACAAAGCAGAGCTACCAGAAAATATGACCATGGTTCATTTTTCTGGTATGATAAATGTTTTTTGTGAAGGTTTGTGGATTCTATGTGTGTGCGTAGGCCAATGAGAGCACACAAGGAAGCATCCACAGAAGAGTCATTTTCCTTTCATGAGGGCGTGCTGATCATTTTACCTTATAGATAATATTTTCCCTTCTTAATCATCACTTATTGGTCTAGTATAGTCTGGTTTTGATTTTTTATAGATAAAGAAGAGAAGATACATATTAAAAAGGGATAAATGCGGACACGCAATACAATTTGTCTCCTTATTTGTCTCTCTTCCTTTACCATTTTATTTTTCGTCCTCTCTCTCTCTCTCTCTCTTTCTTATGAAATATCTTCTCCCACCCTTTCTAAAATATTTTATTTTATACCTTTAAAAAATTAATTTCCTTATTCCCCTCAACTCTCAATATTAAAAAAAAAAAAAAAAAAAGAGATAGAGTGTGAACTCTCATGCTCTGCTCTCAAACTCTTAGGCCCCATATATGGAAAGAATATCTTTCTACTTTCTGGCTCCTTAATTACTTTCTTAATTTCATTTTAAATCTAAGAAAAAAAAATCTTATAACTAAATATTAGTTTCCTCATCGATCTCTCTAGGTCTCCTTTTTCTTTTAAACTCCTTCCTCCTCTCTCTTTCTCTCTCCTACTATCTTGGTACAATCTATCTCATTCTATATTTAAATTTAAAAATAAAATATTCACCTTTCTATGTTCTCTATTTCTAATATTCTCTTAGGTTTTTGCAAAAAATATTTTCTTTCCAATTGCTTTGCCAATTTTATTTAGATTCTTTAACAGTAATAATTCTCTAATGTTTTTTTTTTCAAACTTAAAATAAGATATGTTCTTTCTGATTTCCTTCTATATCCTCTCTCTCTCTCTCTCTCTCTACATTCCTTCTCTTTCTGGAACTTGAAATCAATCAAAATCTTTTCCTTTTTTTTTTCGTTATAAGAAACAATATTAGTTTCTAAATAATTGTTTCTTTATTTGGTTCAAATAAAAATAATATTAGATTCTTACTCTTTCAAACTCTCACACCCCCTCTCTCTCTCCAACTTTCCTCTTTCTTTTTAAATTATTTTCCTCCTTTCTTCACGTTTCTCTCTCTTTCTATCTTGATAAGAAATTCAATCAAAATCTCATCCCCTAAAGACCTAATTTCTCTTGCTAATTGTCCAAACATAAGTCTCTTTGTGATGGAGAGAACTCATGGTCGCTCAATTGGTGTTCCAAGCTTGATCTGCCCACAAGGCTGCAACAAAGCCACCAACGTCTCTTTTGCCAATGCCCAAGGATGTTATGGACGAGGGAGACCAGGCTCTCTGTTGGACTCATGAATAGATGCTGCTACATGCATTCTCAAAGCCCTAGCAGTTGGTTTTAAGGCCACAAGTTCCCATCAAAATCTATCAAATCCCTGGTAGCCTCTTCATCTTTTTCTACCCATAGTAAGTTTCGGAAGTTTCTTCTTTCTTGCCCTATTTTTAGTTTCTGGAAGTTTGTATTATTAGTTGGTATTTTTTTCTCCTTTGTTAATCAGTTGGTTATGTGCTCCTTCAACAATGTTAATGAAATCCTCAATGACCCAAAACTTTTGAGAGAGACTATTCTAGGAGAGTGGGTTCTTAATTGTAATACCCCGCTTCTTAAACCCGGTCTGATTTCGCGGTTGAACCGGTTTAACCATGCAGGAACCGAGCCAGAGGAAATTAGAGCGGGTTCCTTATGGGCTATGATGGCTCGGGTGACCTTAAACATCGGCTGGCCCGACAAGTCCGAGCCAGTGCCAGAAGAGACGGGAGTGCCCAAGCCGTGTACATGCACCTACCATAAGGCTATGTACGGATAAAGAGTATTATAGCCGTATTTTAAGGTATATCGTATGCTACATCAGTATGCGGGGTGGGGTTCAGCCGAGGCCGAACCAGTCAAAATCCTAAGTTTTGGCCCTCGGTGGTAGGGCGGTGGGTGCACCCACCCACGAGTGACCCATCCATGTGCACTATTCACTTAATTAGGAAATATATATATGCTTTATGTTTTCTTTTCTTTCCATTTATGTCACCCATACGTTGGTGAGAATAGTAAAGAGGAGAGAGAAAAGAAAAGGGAAGAAGAAGGGAAGAGAAGGAAGAGGAAGAAAAGAGGGATTTCAGCGGCGCCGAAGCTCGATCTCCCCATTCCGGCGGGAGAGTGATCTTCAACTCTAGATCTACAGTTAGAGGTAAGCAAAGTTGGGTTTTGTGAACATTCACCATACCCAAGCTTTAAACCCTTGATTCGAGTATGGTTTCTTGAGATCTTGTAAATCCCCTTTGAAATGATGAATCTAAGGTTTAATAGATGATTTATGTGTTGATCTTGAAGGATTTGAAGAGATATTGACAAGGGGGAAGAAGCATTGTGGGTTTGAAGTGATTTGGAGGGTTTGAAGTCGTTCTTGAGCAAAGAAGGTAAGATGGTTTCCCATCACTTGAATCTAACCTAGATCTAGGTTAGAACCATCCTATAGGACCTTGAAGGTGTGAAGAATGGGTGGGGAAAACCCCCATTTGAACCCCCAAAAGAATGGAGAAAGTTGGGAAGAACGGTGTTTCCCAAGACGTGGGTACAACCGGTGGGCCCCTATCCCTGTGGGTACCCACACGAGAAGGCGGGGCCTTGCCCAACGGGTGGGCCCAACGGGGGGCCCAAATCAGGCCATACCGGCGGGCCCCTACCCGGTCCTAGCGGGGCCCCGGCCCAACCGGACGGTACAACCGGTGGGCCATCGGCGGCCCTACCCGCCGGTCCCAACCGGGGTAGGACTGTGGGCGGACTACCCACTGTCGACCCACCGTGTGGCCCCGAGGGTGATCCTTACGTCCGATTGGACCCAAATCGGACGTGTGACCTTCTTTAACGTTCTAAACATGATTTTATCATCGGATCGTGTTAATTTTGATTCTAAAATGGTGAAGTACTAACCCGCTCAATTATGTTAGGTTCACCAAATCCTACCGATTCAGACGGATCTCACCCGTGTCGAGCGGAATCCTTATGCCTTCTGGTAAGTGGGAGAGGACGTTTGGCCTTGTTTCAAGGCATTGTTTGGCATTCATTTAATTATATCTAATCTAGTCATGCCATCATGAATATGCTATGTAGTCTAGTCATCCCACACATTGATGTGCAT
>JAJSZK010000494.1:0-10832 GCA_022985045.1 Macadamia tetraphylla | reverse complement strand
TCAAAAAGTAAAGACAATGCCGCCCACCCTCTCGAAATGTAAATGATCAAAATAAAGGGCGACCCCAAAGAATTTAAAAGCAAGACGATTGGCCCTCTTGAATATACCCCCGGGTTCCAGGCCCTACATGACTCTGTAATGCCAACCCCAAAAAGGTCCGACAACCGCGACTTCCCCCCAAATGGCAACCCAACACCTAAACCCCTGGGAAGGGTCGAGAACGGATGGAGAAACCTAATACCGATGCTTCTATATGACAATAGACGATCAAGATAGTCCTGTCCCATTCCACGCCCCCCATGCATTCGTTCAAGCCACTAGCATCTAGTCTATCAATGCATTATGCACCATGATGTCCACATTCAACATATAAACATCTCATTCAATTGGCATTTGAAAAGTAAAATAGCATATATGCACATAAATGTGGAATGACTAATCTATATAGATATTCATGGATGACTAGATTAGAAAATTTATATGAATGCCAAACAAATGCCTTGAAACAAGGTCAAACATCCTCTCCCACTTACTTGAGGCATAAGGTTTCCCCGTTGACGGTGAGATCTGAGCGACGGGTAGGATTTGGTGAACCTAACATAATTGAGCGGGTTAGTACTTCACCATTTTAGAATCAAAATTAATGAACCATGTTAAAATCGTTTTAAACGCAAAGAAGGTCACACGTCCGATTTGGGTTCGGGGGGAATAGGATCACCCCGGCCACACGTGGGCGACGGGGGTCCCACCCCCCGGTTTTACCCCGGTTTGGGACCGGTGGGGGCCCCCGGTTCCCCCCGGGTTGTACCCCCCCTTTGGGGCCCAGGGCCCTTTTTTAAGCCCGGGGTGGTATTCCGGGTTGTACCGGGTACTGGCCCGGGGCTCGGCCCCCCGCCTCGGGGTACCCGTTTTGTACCCCAGGTTTTTGGGGAATGACACTTTTTCCCCATTTTCTTATATTTAATAAAGGGGGCTTTCCCCACCCATTCTTCACACCTCGAGGTCCTATAGGATGGTTCTAACCTAGATCTAGGTTAGATTCAAGTGAGGGAAACCATCTTACCTTTTTTGCCCAAAATGACTTCAAACCCTTCAAATCACTTCCAACTCACAATGCTTCTTCTACCTTGTCAATATCTCTTCAAATCCTTCAAGATCACACATAAATCATCTATTAACCCTTAGATTCATCATTTCAAAGGGTATTTACAAGATCTCAAGAAACCATACTAATCAAGGGTTTAAAGTTTGGGTATGGTGAATGTTCATAAACCCAACTTTTCTTACCCCAACAGATCTAGAGTTGAAGATTACTCTCCGCCCGAATGGCAAGATCGAGCTTCGCCACCAAATTTCCTTTCTTCCTCTTCCTTTCTTCTTCCTTTTTTTTCTCTCTCCTTTACTTTTCTCCCCAAAACGCTTTTAGGGTAATAAATGGAAAAAAAAGAAATCATAAAGCCTTATATACTTTTCCCAAATTTAAAATGAATAGTGCTTGATGGTCCCCCGGGGGGTGCACCCACCGCCCTACCCACCGAGAGCCAAGACTTGGGATTTTGACCGTTCGACCCCCTAACCCCACCCTGCATAGATGTAGTATACGATATCCCTTTAAAATACGGATATAATACCTTTTATCCCATAGCCTTATGGTAGGTGCACGACACGTTTGGGCACTCCCCTTTTTTCCGCAATGGGGCCTGGACTTGTGGGCCACCGGTATTTAAGGTCCCCCTCCCATCATACCCCATAAGGAACCCGCCTAATATCCCCCGTTTCCTCGAGGGTTTAAAACCCGGGTTCAACCAAAATCGACGGTTTAAAAAGGGGCATTAAAGAATGGGGGGGCCTAAACCAAAGAAAATAAGAGCAGCCCGAGCATAAGCATGGACGAGGAGGAACCTTTAGAGGGCTCCTTCCTCGATGGAAATCGGCGAACGGGAAACGATGATCGTGAACATTCCGCGAGGAACCAACGCTCGCCAGATATTTGCATGGAGTTAGTAACCCTCCACCCTCCTGGGGCGGGAATATGTGACAAGAGAGCGCCAAGCCCTTAGGAGAAGTATGATCAAATGGCCGAGACAATGAAGGGGGTTTCCCAAAAGCCGCCTCTAAGACCGACGGAGCATCGTAAGGTCCCCATATCTAGCCGGAGCGCCAAGACGGGGGACCGGTAGTACAAGATCGATAAGGTTTGGTCAAAATCATCAACCGAAAGAATGAGGGAAACCCCCGCCCCCAAAGAAAGGTTACAACCACCGGACCGGCATGGGGAACTATGCCAAGGATATGGACAAAACACGAGGACACGGGTTGAAGCGATGATCCTAGACCTAAAAAAGATCATGAAGGTAGTGGAAACCGATAGGAACTCGTGGACCACCCCACTAATGACATGGCTCTAGCCGATGTGGTCGAGGGACCCGCCCCATCAGTTTTTTCCCCCCAAATATACCCCTGACGGGTCGGGACCCCGTCGACCATCCGGAAGGCTTCGGGTTTCTATGCCCCATCGAGTCTCAAAAAAATCATGTGTCTCACCTTGCCTTTGATGTTCGAGGAGCGATAAGGCGGGTACAATCGCTTGTCGATGAAATCGATTCACCCAAAGGGCGGTTACCCTTTATAAAGGGATTCTCCAAGACAACCCCTTCGGGAAACCACGCGAACCTCACTAACGCCAAGCAACATGAAGGGGAGTCACCGCGAATAATGAAGGGTCAAAAAAGAGAAAATCAAACGAGGTCCGGACCAAAAAAGAGTTCACCCTGGGAGGTGTCAAGGATAGGGGGCTAAAAAGGTATTTGGCAAAGCATACATCGAGGAACCTTATCGAGTTGAGGGCTTGGGGTGATAAATACATCCAGATGGAAGAAACCCTAAGCCGACGGAAGTCAAGAGAAGATGCAAGGAAAAAGGGTCTTTGGGGCCGAACAAACCTTTCAAGAAGGCAAAGACAAACCAACGCGCGGGGAAGGGACCAACACCCAGGAAGCGACCATCGCCGGGGCAAAAAAAAAAAAATCCAACTAGGGTTATAGCGACAAAGAGAGACCTAGTGGAGAAAGTTCCCGCCAAAAAAAAAGTATGGGGAAGCGCATGGGTGAAAATAACAAGAAGGTAAAGACGGGATAGTTATTTCTTCTTATATGACGACCGAAGGGGGGAAAAGCCCCAAAAGATGCCCTAGTAATCACCATGACCATACCGATTGAGAGTAAAAAGGATCTTGTGGATAAAACGCTTAACGATATCCTGCTCCTTGAAGCTTCCAAAAAATGGGCCCCAATGAGGGGAAAACTAAAGAAGGTCGAGCACCCATTGCAAGGATTCTGTGCCCCCATCAAAGTGGAGGGATCGATTGAGTTGCCGAAGAGCCAAAAACCGGGGACCGCCCAATTCCCAAACAACTTCCCCGGGAGTTGGCATTATTTGCAAATCCTATACTAGGGGGAGTTGGTTTAAACCGCTAAAGGCGCCATCTCCACTCCACACCTCAAGATGAAGGTCCCAACCAAGAACGGGGTCTGGAATGTCGAGGTGATTAGGGGGCATCCGAGGTGTTATGCCACCACCTTATGGGGAAAAGAAAAGGCAAGGCACTCTTGATAAAAGATCGTGATGACACCGTATCAAAGGGGGAACCGCCGAGGAGTCAAAAAAGTTGAAGCAAGAGGGGGATAACATCCCCAAATTTCCCAAATGGGGCTACAATGCCAAGGTAACAACGAGAAAAAATCATCTCATTCCTCCGAGAACCCGACGTTTTCGCTGGTCCCTGGACATGCTTGGAAAGACCTAAAGGCAAAAAAGATAGATGAAGAGGTAGAAAAGTTATCAAGGCCCCATCCGTGGGAAAACCAATACCCATAGTGGATATCCAATGTGGTGATGGTCCCAAAGGCAAATGGGTGTCGGATCGCATCCTTCACCGATCCAACAAGGCCTGCCAAAGGATGGCTATCCCCCCGTCAAGAAAACCCCCTCATTGATGCCACAAAAGGACACAGATACGAAGCTTCATGGATGTGTACTTAGAGTACAATAAGATCAAGATTCCGGGGCCCATGTCCCAAGACATCTTTCATGACCGAGGGGATTGTAAATTATGAAGTCATGCCCTTCGACTAAAAACCAGGGCCCCCTATCAAAGGTTGGTAAATAAGATCTTCAAGGGGATGATTGGCAAAACCATGGAGGTATACGTGGATGACATGCTTGTGAAACCCCAAAGGCGAACACCATATTCAAGACCTAGAAAATGCTTTCCCGTCCCGGGGAGGGCATAAGTAACCCCACAAAGTGTGCATTCGAGTAGCATCGGAAAGTTCCTGGGTTTTATTGTCTCGAGAGAGGAATTGAAGCCAACCCGTGAAAAACAGCCATCCAGATATGAGGTCACCATAGAAGGGAAGCAAGTCCGGTTAACGGTAGAGTCGCCTTAAGATGGTTCATGTCTGACCCGAAAAATGCCTCCCTTCTTCAAAGCCTTGAAGGGATCTAAAAGTTCGAGGATGGAGGAAGGGAAAAGTCCTTAAACCCTCAAGGAGTATTTTCCGCACCCCCACTATCGACGGTTAACACGGGATCCCTTTAAAGTTTAAACCTAGTCAGAGGGAAAAGGGGTGGGGTTGATAAAGGAAGAAGGAAGACAACAATGACCAATAAAACCCCAAAAAAGTTTTTGGATGCGTAAACGAGATAAAAAAAGTATAAAAAGTAACATACGCCATGGTGATAGTGGCAAGAGAGCGAGACTTTTTTCCCAAATAACCTGTGTGTGCTGCACCAACCACAAGAAGATACTATAAACCGATATGTCCCCCCAGTAAACCCGGGCAGAATTGGGAGAATTCACATCCAAAAAAAGCCAAGAACCGTAATAAAAGCATGTGCTCTAGCGAACTTCATAGCCGAGACAACACTCCTAGATGAACCCTGTGAGTCTATCAAGGCTCTGAAAAAGACTTGGGGATTGTATGTGGATGGTGCATCCAATAGTGCAGAAGCGCCGGGGTCATACTTGTTAGCCCGGATTCAAAATCGAGTATGCAAAACGGTTCACTTTGATGCCTCAAACAATGAAGCCCAGTTAAGCCCTAATAGTCGGAATAAATCGCAAGCCTTGATGGTACAGAGTTAGTGGTACAATGACTCACAAAAATGGTGTGACAAGTGAATGGAGACGAAGTCAAGGAACAAATGATGACTAATACTTAAAGACGGGCAAGAGAAAGTAAAACCCTTCAAGGAGTTCGGGTAAGGAAGCCCAGCGAGAATGCCAACCCATACATGCTATCACAATTGGCCACCTCCACTTCAGCACTTTAGGCGATCGGTACTTTGAAGTATTATCCCACCCAAAGCACCAAGAACCCGGAGGTATTATCCGAGGCTAAAGGGCCCTACCCGGATGGATGCCATAATCGAATACCTAAAGGAATGAACATTTTGAGAATAGGGACGAGGCAAGAAAGGTATGAATGCGGCCCCAGCTTCCTTTTGAAGGATGAGACGTCAGAAAAATAGGGTTCCCCCGCCGCCCCTTTGTGCTCGAACCCCGCCGATGGTGAGTATGCCCCCCAGAAGTGTATGAAAGGATATGCCCAACAGGGGAGCTTGAGCTGGCCCATAAATTGCAAAGGGGGTACTGCTCGCCGAAATGAGGAAGGATGTAACCCTTGTCATAAAGTGCTATGTCGATGTTCACCCCCCCCCGAAAAGACTTACGACCCTCATCCCTATCGCCCAATCCCGTCACCATGTGGGGAATGGAAACCTGGGTCCCCGCCAAGACAAAGAAATTTGTAGGGGGGCAAGAGACTACTTCATAAACCAAGAGGCCACGCATTTATATCGAAAAAATTGGGACTTCTTCCAGAGTGGTAGTCTATCAGAATCCCTTTTGGGGGTAATGGACAATGGAACCGCTTGTCAACCCCACTTTTGACTTGTTTTGTGATACCTTGGCATTGACTATAGGAAAAATCCCTTTTTATCCATTGACCAATGGATTAAAAGGGAACCAACCATCCCCCCAAAGAATAAAGAAGAGGCTAGATGATGCCAAAGGGTTATGGAAAGAGTTGTACATCCCCCGGCTTACCGACGAGAGAGGTCAGCCACTGAGAAACTCCTTCATTTTAACTTACCCCGGCGACTCCTGGAGGTAGGAGCCAGAACCCACCGGATTCAAGATTACAATGAAGAAGAAAACGATAAAGGACTCCGAGCTGATTTAGATCTTTTTAACCAAGTCGTGGACACCTCAAGAAAGGATTGCCGCCCCCAAACAGGGGGGTTGCAAGGCACTACAACTCCAAAGTCTAGAAGAATGAGTTCAATGGGTGCCCTCCCCCCCGGGGAAGGTATCGCACCCGGGGCATTAAGGAAAGCTAGCTCCAAATTGAAAGGTCCTTACAGAGTCTCGAGGATAATACGCCCGAGTCCTATCCCCGGGAGACTACGGGGAGAAAAGGTCCCCGATCATGGAACTCAAAACTTGAGGAAATTCTACCAATAGAACATTTACATTTACATTTCATAATTTTTCCTAAGCAATTCCAAGTTGTAACTCCCATCCAAAACACCAAGTATTTTCATCTCGAAATTTTTGGGTGGCTTAGGGCAATGGTTTCCCCGATGGTTAAATATAAGGCACTCCTTCGGTCAAGCGCCAGCCGGGCCAAGAAAACATGATCGAAAGAATAACTTTGTTGGGAGCTCGCCAAGGCGGGCCACCGACGAAACTTAGATAGGACCCTAGTTGGGAGCCACAAAGTAGGTGATAAAAACACCCGGGGGGGGAAAACACTGAGGTTTGTGGGTGCCTGCCTTTATTCCCTACCATCGGACCATTGGCTCAACAGACCGAACCTTGGAAAAGGTTAGCACCCACGCCACTCAAAAAAGAGCTTCGGGCCCTTTCCCACTCCCCCCACAAAAAGTCGGGAAAACCCCATCGGATTCGGTATCAATTTTGGGATTATAAAAAAGGGCTTGAATGAGAGCAACCCTTTATACCTTTCCTATAGGCAAGATCCAAAATCCCTTTGATTCAAATCACCGGGATTGCAAAAAAAAAAAAAGGCAAGTCGGGAAGACAACATAAAAAGAGGGGAATTTTATTTAAAATTTAAGGCCAAAATTACATGAAGCTCAAGGCCAAAATTACAAAAAAAACCCAGGGCTGTTAGAGGGCCCCATGGAGCATCCGCAAAGCATCCTCCCCCCATTGTTGGCGGTCGACGTTCCTCCCGAGTAAGAGGGACCTCACGAGAAGCATGGCCCCCTCCCCCACCCCCGCCCCGCCATCCGTGACATCGGGGGGGTAGGTGCGATCTGTCCTCAAAATAAGGCCACTCCCTCGGGACACTGAGATGATGTTCGAGGACCCCCTCGAACATCGGTGGCGCTTATGATGAATCCAGGATGATGGCACACTTTCCCCCTCCCTAAAGTCCTGGGAGGACTTGTAGCTCGGACTGGATTTCGACCTCCCTTAACTTTGTGACCATTGTGCTTCAGCCCCCTTGAGCTTCCAATCGCTCCCGGCGCGGAGGATGCCCCAGATTTTCCATTTTCCCAAGGAGGACTGCACCCTTGTTGGGGCCCAAAATTTCACACTGCCCCTCGATGCCCCTTCCCGTGGCTTCCCCGATAGTCAATTGGCCGACTTGGTTCGAGCCTAAAAGAGATCAAGCAAAAAAAAAAAGAAAAAAAAAGAAAAAAGGAAAAATTTTGAAGGTCAAGATCAAGATTACCCGCCATAAACACGCAAGTGCTTGTTATCATTGCCTTGGTCCCTTGGCTTTTGGGGCCCCGATCTTGTCCCGGCAGCCCCTTCCCACGAGCTCGTGTAACCCGCCTCCTTAATGGACTACCAAGGACGAACCCAACTTCGCCCGAGAATGACGCCCGACCGTCGGCCGGGGGAAAGGGCCCCGAGGAGATGGACACCGGGGGGCCCCAAGCCTAATCAGATCTCGGATAGGGCCTTCGGATCTAGGCTTCTTCCTTGGGAGGGTTTTGGGGAAATCAAAGCCCCCTTTTTTTCCTTTTTTGCTTTCACTCCCGCCCCGCCCCCTTTACTGGGCTCTATCAGCCACCTTTTCTTCTACTCTCAAAATTTGAAAACCCAAAAAAAGGATAAAGATCAAAACGGGAAAGCTAAATCCAAAACAAAAGCGCTATAAACCTAGGACTCACCCGCTAAGCCCAAATGGGAATAGGAAGGCATCCAAATGGAGGCTCCCGGACTCGAGGGTCAAATTGGAGGGTCTTGTCCAGCCAACAAAAGGATAAAGATCTATCTCAAGGGGGTAGGGAAGAGTTCACCCCCTTCGTGTGGGGATGTCCCAAGTATTATCAAAGGGGGAAACATTTGGACAAATTTCACTAAAAAGAACTTTTACTTCCAACGGTATCGAGGTTGGGTATCAATTTAAATCAAGGTCTTTCCTAGGATGTAAGTAGTACCAGCCCAGTCCCCCAGGGAAACCGAGAGACAAAAAATTTAAAGGAAGAGGGGAAAGGAGAGGTCTCCCATCCGAAAAAAGAAGATAATGAAACTCGTGACTTACCGCCACCACCCTTGGGGTCACTGGTCGAGAGATGCCATAGGGGAACACATGGTCAAGAAAGGGTGAAGAGGGAGCCAAGCTCGCCTTGAAGGCATCCTAACAGAAGTAAAGCTCCTCGGATTTTAGTAGCTTGCTCTATCTTCGCCCTGAAAAGGGACTTTAAATCGTCCGGCGGGGCCCTGACACGCGGAGCTCCATCAACTCCTCTTCTCAAAAGTCAAAACTATATTCCGTGCTTCACCTTCAGGGGCCCGCTTGCCCGGCCCCGAGCCGGGAAACCCTCCTTTTCCTTCACCGCCCCATGTCACCCGGGGAGAGGACGAGGAGACATCCAAGATGTGGATGTGGAGGATGAGTCCGAGGACATCCCTTGGGCCCAACCGGGCTACGACGCCAGAGACCACACCCCTTTGGGTGACGAGGGGCCACTACCTAAAGAGCTAGACATGATGAGAAATGAACCAAAGTCGAGGAAGTTAAGGACTAAGGATGAATGGTCGAGAAATGAGTAGAAGATAACAAAATGGGGAGTGACACTATTTATAGGAAAAAAGGTGTTGATGCGACTCCCCAACATCATTAAATGTAGTACACGCCATCAATACACGATTCCCCAAACACACTCCAAAGAAATTGCATGAGCGATCAACCCCCTTGGGTTCACACTAACCTAACCGGAAAGGGAATAACCCCTTTGGGGGGCTTAGGCAAAGGGCGAGTGAACCTCGATTAAAGGTCACTACCTCAAGAGGGGGCTTAGGTAAAGGCCGAGGGGCCTGACCCAAAGGGCACTACATCGGTAGGGTGCTCAAAGGGGAAAGGGCCCAGTGAACCCACCAAGGTCACAACCCCCGAGGGGGCTCACCAAAGGCCGAGTGAACCCGATTTAAGGTCACTACCCCTAAAGGGGCCTGTAAATGTCGAGTGGACTTGATCAAGGTCACTACCCCATGGCGCCAAAGGAAGGGTGGTGGACCAAAAAGAAGGTCACACCCCCGAGGGGGCCAAAACAAGGTCGAGTGGACCCGACCAAAGGTCACTACCCCAGAGGGGGGTCAGCAAAGGGCCCAGTGGACCCGATCAAGGTCACTATCTCAAGAACCCGCGAAGGTCGAGTGGACTCCACCAAAGGTCACTACCCCAGAGGGGGGTCAGCGAAGGCCGAGTGGACCTGACCAAGGTCACCATCTCGGGGGGGTCAGGAGAAAACCGAGGGGCCCCCACCAAGGTCACTATCTCTAAAGGGGGGCCCGTGCTAAGGTCGGTGGACTCCACCAAAGGTCACTATCAAAAAGGGGCCTGTGCTCAGTCTGTGAAGGCCGAGTAGATCCGACCCAAAGGGCACTACCTTTGGGAGGTGGCTCAAAGGGGGCCGAGGGGCTTGATCAAGGTCACTACCCCAGGGGGGGGGAAACAGGGCCGAGGGACCTCGACCCAAAGGGCACCACCCTTTTTGGGGGTCAAAACAAAGGGCCCAGTGGACTCGATCAAGGTCACTACCTCAGAGGGGTCTCATGCCAAGGCCGAGTGGACTCCTCGAATGTCACTACCTTAGGGGTTTGGGTCAAAGGGAGGGCCTAGTGGATCTGACCGAAGGTCACTACCTCGATAGAGACTCAGGCGAAGGCCGAGTGGACCTGACCGAAGGTCACTACCTAGGTAGGGGTCTGATGCCAAGGCCGAGTGGACTTGACCGAAGGTCACTACCTCTGTAGGGGGCTCAGGTGAAGGCCGAGTGGACCCCGACCGGGGCACACTGCAGGGGGGTCAGAAAGGCCGAGTGAACCTGACCGAAGGTCACAATCTTAGTTAGGAGCTCGCGCCAAAGCTGAGTGAACCTGATTGAAGGTCGAAACCTCAATTGGTGTCTCGTGCCGAACCCCAAAATAACCAACCAAGGCCATGTCTTCTGACGAAGCCGATACCAAAGATTGAAGGGCACTCAAGATAAGTTAAAGGTTACCCCATCAATGAGCCTCCTAGTGGGAAATAAGGGCTTCGACACGACATAATTTGTCACCGAATAAAAAACCCAAAACATGTGGCAACCGAGGGAGGGACGCTTTTTCGTCCATCCGATAGAGGCCGAAGGCTCCAAACCATGAGAAGGGAAGGTTCCGGGGGAAGGCTCCAAACCACGGAAGGGAAGATTCCAATGAGTAAGGCTCCAAACCACGTGAGGGGAAGATTCCGTAAGGGGTTTCCAAACCCCAGGCCCAAAGAACCCTATAAGAGGAAACCAAAAGG
>JAJSZK010000493.1:0-10130 GCA_022985045.1 Macadamia tetraphylla | reverse complement strand
TTTTGTAGGTTTCCCTATCAAATTTATCCCGGAGTCTTTCCTCCTCACCACTCAAATCCCCCCCAAAGAACTCAAAGATCCCGGTGAGGATCCTACCATAGGGGAAAACCCTCCATCCTTAAGGTGTGTAGTATGATGCCCCATAGTCTTAAGTATAATGTGGGGCAAGCATAATTTTTTTCCACCTCCCTCCAAGGCCTTATAGATGCAAAAGGCTATGTAGGCCGCCAAAGCCTATTTGGGTTTCCCCCGGGGACCTCCTCAGGGAGTAAATTAAACGAACCAAGCGAGCAAAACAAAAACCCCGGGTAAAATGTCGCCTGGGAATCAATGCCCTTGCCCACAAATGGTATCGTAAATGTGGTCCCCCCCTCCAACTTAAGGAGGGCCCCCACAGTTTATTTCCCGGGGGGATGAGAATTGATCCCCAAACCCGAAAATATCTAAAATACTAATAAAGGTGCCTACAAATAAGCGAATGTTCCCCCCCTTCACCATGCTAGTGATTGAGTACTCTATCCCGGGTAAGAGATCTCCAAATTACGAGAATCTTCAACCATTGTTCAAAAGCATGGACGATCGATGTTAAGGATGGACCGCCAACCCAAGGAAAAAGAATCTCTTGAAGTTGAATCTTGTTGAAATCCCCAAATTACCCCTTCTCCATCATCACAGCCCCTTTTAGGAAGGTTTCCAATTGGTTGCCACCCCCAAACTTTGGAAGAGTCCTCATTATAGCCCAAGGATCAAAGGGGCATGTCCTTGTCGCCGGGAAGGGTGGGGAACTATTTCCCTATACTTTTCCATTTAGAAGTAGTGGCCCTCCCATTGAAGAGGATGGGTTTCTTCCCCTTTTAAGAAGACATCCTAGCAAGAAAAGAGAAGGAATATTGATAAGTAAGGATGTTGCATAACAAAGGAAGCAAATAGGTGGGTGAGCAAGCATATGTAAATGCACCTAAATACATAATGGATTATTATAAAAAAGAGGAGTGGTTAAACCATGGAAAAAAAAGAAGAAAGCCCCAAAACAAAGATAACCACTAAAATTGCAAAATAGAAGCGAAAAAGGCATATAAAGCATGGGTGAGAAATGATGGAAAAACCCCCAAATCTCAATGTGCAAGTTCAATCTAAGAAAATGAAAGGCCCCATAATGTGCAAGTTCAATCTATGAATGAAATGCCTCTGTTATACAATCAAGATTATGCAAAGAAATCTTCTATTATGACATTGAGGTGCAAGGAATGAAAGAGATTTAAGTTGTCACAAGTATGAAATGATGTGAAGAGAATCATAAAAACCCCGAAATTTTTTTCAAGAAACCCAACAAAAAAGAGATGGGTTTTCAGGGAAAAGAGATGGATTTTCATGAAAAAATGGGATTTCAAGCATATACAAATTTCCATGATTTCTCCAACATTGTAAGTGCAAATCAAGGATGAGTACTTTCATTTGAGTTGCTAGTTGGGGAGAAAAGGGTAGAGATAGAAAAAACCCCCAAAATTTGGGAAAAAAAATTGGGGCAGGGTTTTGGGATTTCCCCATAGATTGGGTAGTGAAGCCCAAAACTATGAATGAATTACAAAGAAAATATCATATTCTCATGGAATGATTGTTCTATAGAAGAAAACATAAAAAAATCAAGATTTGGGGAGTATAAATGGATTCAACCTCCAAAATACATGTTCCAAAAAGAAAATGGAGAAGAGACTTACTTGAGAGTGAAAGGAGTTTGATCTTCCAAAATCCGGAACCCTTGAGTGAAATCGCAAGTGGATGAGCCAAGAACCTCCCAAAAATCCCCCCCAAGTAGGCCAAGAGAAAAAATGAGAGAAAGAGGAGGAACAGGGCTTTTTATTTTTTTCCCCTTCGGGGCGGTTAATTCCGAAATGTCAGGATGGAAACCAGGGGTTGGGGGAAAAAAAACAAAAAAAATAATAATAATAAAATAAAATAAAATAGAAAAAAAAATAAAATAGAAAAAAAAGGGGGGGAGATTTAATATATATATATATAAAAGTATTGAAAAAAAACAAAAAAGAGTCGAGGGACCATCGTTTACTTGTCAAGCACTAGCACCATATTTTCTGGATTTAGCTGTTAGTTACAAGACATCATACACTATAATACCCGTGTGTTGGAATATGATTTATGTGCCGATGTAAACTCTAAGGTACTTAACCAATGTTTGTGTATGATATGTTCCGTGCAAGGACACGATGGTAGACTAGATCCGATAACAATGCACGAGGTTCCTCACATGGTCCTCCCGATTGGTCGACCATCGAATCCTAAAAGGGTTTCCTACTCAAAACCCCACCCCATAACCTCAAGAAACCTTTGATCAGGTGTGGCAAAAAGGGGACCCCCCCGTGACTACACTTCCGGATCCTTCATCGGTCATCACCCGGGGATGTTGAAAACCATAATCCAAAGAGCCACAACAAGCCTTCCAAAGAACAAATGCTTCAAAAAAGAAGGGGCATTTATGGCTGCTATACAGCAGGACCTTCCTCAACCCGTCAACACCCCCTGATAATTACTCCTCAAGACCCAGTTTTGGTAGGGGGCCCAAGTGGGAGGTACACCTCTAATTCCGCCACTCAAAGACCTTCCAGATATGGTGCCCCTCCATACCCTTACTATATGGCAATGCACCCAATTCCCCAAACCACCTAATAATACGGGATAGTGGAATCTTTCAAGAGGAATTTGCCCCCTGTATTCTCTGGTGGGAAGTGACCCTTTAGACCCGGACTAGTGGATCCAAAAAAGGGGAAAAAGATATTTGAGGTAATTGAGTGCACCGATGTGCTTATTTAAAGGGGTCAACTCAAGAATGAAGCCAACTTTTGGTGGCAAGCCTCTAAGATATTGTTGGCCACACATCCTAACCCACATGGGAGCAGCCAAGGAGTTGTTTTTGGCCAACCATTACCCTCAGAGCTTCAGAGCCCGGGAAGAGACGGAATTCATAGCCTTAACTCAAGGGAATAAGACTATCATTGAGTATGGGAAGTTTGAAAACTTGTTCCATTTTCCCCCTAGGCACATGAGGTCACCAAGAAAAGGCCGCAAGTTTTTAAGGGATTAAAGGCATCTATTTGGGGTTTGTGCTTGAGGTCTTAGATTTGATGATTATGGCTAGATTTGCAAAAGGCTAAAACCATAGAAGATAAGAAGAAGGGGGAACAATCCTCACACCTGGATTGTGGAAGAGGACTAATCCATTTCCACATGGGCAACTCATCCAAGGTATACCTGGGGAGTATAGTTCGGGTCATATATAAATTTCCCCTGTGCCATCTGGGTACCTTCCACCAAAGGGGGTTGGCTCCATCTTTTCGCCCAAACACTAGTATGGTGCCTACAGCCCCCAAAGGGCCCCCCCCACCTCCATCTACAATGGTCAAAAAGGGGGGCCCCCACCAATTTCAAAAAGATTCGTTGTTTTTAAATTTCCATTCCTATGGGGACTATATTTAAAAACCCCGGGAAAACCACCACCCCCCCCACCCCTCCCCATGCACTCCCATAACTCGGGGGAAACAACCAAAAAGGGAAAAATGTATGCCTTATCAGAGGAATGAGGCCAAAGATGAAAGTGGGTAGGTACATTCTAATTTAATATTTCCCTTTTGCCAAATATTGATAACCCCAGACTTATTCAAGATTATTGCACTAGGTGTTCTCCCCGATCGTTACCCCTAGGTCTTATTTGATTCAGAGCTACACATTCATTCATATCTAAGAGATTTATCGAAAACTTGGTTTGTCACCCAGACACTAGATCATGGGATGTTTTTATATGCCCCCCGTAAAGTTACCGGTTGAAGGAGGTGTAGGGTTTCGTGCCCAATGGAAACTAGTGGGAAGAAATTAGATGCACAACTCATTAAGTTCAACATGCAAAATTTTGACGTTATAATGGGGTATGGATTGGTTGCCCCCCATCAAGCTAATGTGATGGGGCTGAAAATTAATTAGGTGACAGATGAGGAAGGAAGAGATTTAAAACCAAGCGATAAAATGAAAGGGCTAGAAAGGTCCTCCCCCCCCTTCAATCTGTTGTTGGAAAGTGGATGTCGTGGTTACTTAGCATCGGTACTTGATGTTGATGCAAAGGTTACACCTCTAGAAGAGGTGGTTAAATAATTTTCCGACGCCTTTTGATGATCCGATGCCATCGCTTGATAGAGAGTTAGAATTTGCCATAGACTTGATTCCCCGGGGCAGCTCCAAAATTCTAAAGCTCCATATAGGATGGCACTAGCCAAATTGAAGGAGTTACAAATGCAATTGCAAGAATTATTAGAGAAGGGTTTATTTAATTTTTTTCACCTTGGGGGGCCCCAAAAATTGTTTGTTAAAAGAAGGATGGCAATTTGATGTGCATCGATTACCGTGAATTGAATAAGCTAACCATTAAGAACCGGATCCATTGCCACGTATTGATAATTTGTTTGATCAACTATAAGGTGCAAGGGTATTCTCAAAGATAGACCTTAGATCAAGGGATTATCACCAAGATAAAGAGTGACGACATACCCAAGACAGCTTCAGACTCGGTATGGTCACTATGAGTTCCTAGTGTTATCTTTTGGGTTAACCAATGCACCGCAGATTCATGGATTTAATTAATCGAGTATTTTGATGTCCTCGATAAATGGGTAATTATTTTTTTTGATGACATTTTGATCTACTCTAAGACGTAAGAGGAGCACATTCAACACTTGAGGATGGTATTAAGGCCGAGAGAACAACAATTGTTTGCCAAATGAAATGTGAATTTTGGCTTGAGTGTTGGATTCGGGAACATAGTGTCTAAGGCGGAATCGAGGTGGATCCGATAAGGTGAAAGCGGTAGAGGGGGAAAGCCCTAAGAACGTTATCAAATTAGAAGTTTTTAGGTTTCGGATACCCCGGGGCTTCATTGAGAATTTTGCTGGATCTCAACACCAATGACTAAGTTAACCAAAAGGATGTGAAATTTAAATGGGTAGAGGAATGTGAGAAGAGTTTTGGGAATTGAAAAAAAATTTGGTGTGGGCCCTCAGATTGACCATCCCCAAGGTACAGTGGAATGAAAGTCTACACGACGCTCCAAGGTTGGGTTGGGTTGTGTTCTCATGCAAGGCGAAAGTGATAGCGTATGCATCCCAAACTAAAGGAATATGAGAAGAACTACACCACTCATGACTTGGAACTAGGCAATTTTGCCCTAAAGATTTGGCACATTATTTGTATGGGGAGAAGTGCAGATATACAAAGGACCACAAGAGCCTTAAGTACTTTTTTCCCCAAAGAGATTTGAACATGAGGCGAGGAGATGGCTAACTCATGAAGGATTATGACTGTGACATTCAAGATCATCCCGCAAGGCTAATGTAGTAAGGTATGCATTGAGCGGAAGGCAGATCGGTCCCCTCATACTTAACAAAGCCCACCACTGCATAAGGGGGACGCTAATGGATAAAACCCCTCTTATATGAAGGAGCAACCTTAGAGCTTGAACATCAACTAAAAAACCTTAAATGGTTACCTATATCCCGGCCCACAGGCATCCATCTATTAGGCAAGAGGTGATAATGAAAAAACCCTTTTGGATCTTGAATTGAAATGATCAAAGTTAAGATTCAAGATCAAACAATGAATGACCTTGATTTTTTTTACCCAATGGGGCATTATTGTTTCGAGGTGGGTTTGTGGGGCCCCATGATTTGGATATACAAGACAAGATAGTGGGGGCACACACCGGTACTCACTCCACCTGTGAAGTACAAAGATGTATAAAGACCTTAAACAAAATTACGGTGGCCTAGCATGAGAATCACAATTGCCCGATGGGGCATTGTTTACATCCCAAAAAAGTAAAATGAGAGGCATCCACCTTATGGTTTTTTCACCACCCCGACTGCACGAAGGGGGATAGGATTACAATGGACTTTGTCAACGGATTTTCATGCACACCTAAGGGGAGGGATGCGATATGGGTGATAGTTGATGGGTTACTAAGGTCCATTTCATTCCCATCAAGACCAAGTTCTCTATGGTCAAGTTAGCACAACTTTATATGGATAACATAGTGCACTTGATAGAGTTCCAAAGGAGCATTGTGTCAAGGGACCCAAGGTTCACTTCTAGATTTTGAAAAGCTTCCAAGATGCTTTGGGATCACAATTGAATTTGAGTACACCTTCCACTCGCAGACCGATGGGCAGAGCCAACCATACAGATATTAGAGGACATGCTCAGGCATGTGTAATGGAAATGTGTGGGTTGGGAAGAATATAAACCCTTATGGAGTTTGCCTATAACAACAATTACCAAGCTACAATTGGGGTGGCTCCATATGAGGCATTATATGGTAGGAAGTGTAGAACCCCCTATTGGAATGAGATATGCAAACACCAATGTTAGGACCCCAAAAATGATGACTTGTGACAAGGTCGATTTTTTCGAGAAAGGATTAAGGCAGCTTAGTCACCCAAAAGAGCTATGGACAACCACAGAAAGACATTGAATTTCAAGTAGGAGAAAAGGTTTTCAAGATTTCTCCTACAAAAGGATTGCAAAGATTCCATAGAAAGGGTAAGTTGAGCTCAGATACATTGGCCCATTTGAGATTTTAACTCGGTTGGCTAAAGGCCTACATGCTTGCCCCGCCACCTTCCCCGAGAATGTTCATAATGTATTCCATGTATCCATGTCAAGCGATACATTCATGATCCATCGCATGTATTACCCATGGAACCGAATATCTAGAAGCGATATGACCTATACAGTAGCCAAAAATCTTGGACCAAAAAGGAAACCCCAGCAACCGCTCCATTTCCTTCAGAAGGTGCGATGGGCTAATCTTTCCCCTTGAAGAAGCATCTTAGGAGAAAGAGGATGAAATCCAAGCCAAGAAACCCTTATCTTTTCAAACAACAAGCGCCAATTTCGAGGATGAAATTTTCAAAAGGGGGGAACGGATACTCTACTTTTAAACCCGGTCTAATTACAAGGTTGACCCGCTTTAACCATGTAGGACCCACCAGAGGGGGTTTAAAGGGGGGTTCCTTATGGACCATAATGGCAAGGGTGATTTTAAAAAAGTTGGCGACAAGTCCGGTCATAGAGGAGACGGTAAAAAGCGCATATCACGTATCATAAGGCCATGTACGGGGAATGCTGGTAGTAGCCATATCCTAGAGTACATAATAATATATCTTATGCCAAGAGTCGAATTTCCCTCAAAATCCCACTTGTTGGCCAATTTTTCGATGGTGGTCCCAAAAGGCATCGCCCACCCGAGGACCCACCCATGTGGTTACTAGTGGTTTTAAAAGTATAAATAATATTAATGTGTTTTTTATTTTCTCATTTATTTCACTAAAGGGTTTTGGGGAGAAGAGTAACGAGGGGAGAGAAAAGAAGGGAGAAAAGAGAACGAGAAGAAGAAAGGGGAAAGGGAAAAGGAGGAAGGGAAAAGGGTTTAAGGGGGCCGAGGTTTGATCTTCCCATTCCCACCGTAAGAGTGATCCCCCAAAACGAGATCTAAGATTATAGGCAGCAAAGGCTATGTTTCTTAAACTTTCACCAAACCCAAGTAAAACCCTTGATTTGGGTAGAGCCCCTTTAGATCTTGTAAACCCCTTTAGATGACAAATCTAAGGTTTAATAGATGGTCTATTTTTGATTTTGAAGGATTTGAAGAAGTGTTTACAAGGTTGGAGAAGCATTGGTGATTTTTGAGCAAGAAAGTGATTTTTTGGGGGTTTTTATAGAGTTTTGAGCAAAGAAGGTAAGATGGCTTTTGAATCCCTTTAAATCTACCTTAGATCTAGGTTAGAATCATCTTATAAGACCTTGAATGTGTGAAAATGTGATTGAAAAGTCCCATTTGATTCCCCAAAGGTTGGGGAAGGTTTCATGGAAAAGGGCATTTTTCGCCTCTCGTGGCTCGAGACCGGGGGCCAACGGCTCACCCGAGGGCACCCGCCTAAGAGGGCGGCCTCACCATGATAGGTGGGCCGATCGTGGGCCAACCATCCACGGGTCATGACCGCCCTCCCCCACCAACGGTCAAGACCGATTCACCCCCACTTGAGAAGACCAAGGGCCAAAAAGGGGCGTCCGACCCACCCGAGAGTCCCCAACGTGATTTTTATGTCCGAATGGCCCCAAAAACGGATGTGCAACCTTATTTTATGATTCTAAACATGATATAGTCATCAAATCTTGTTAGTTTTGACCCCAAAGTGGTGAAATGCTAACCCCATTCACTTATGATAGGTTCACCAAAATTTACGCTTCCCATGTCGGATCTCACCGCATGGGGCGGGTCTTTGAAACATAGGTAAGTGGGGAGAGGATTTTTAGCTTTTTTTTAAGGCTTGTTTGGCATCATTTAATTGTATTTAGACTAGCCATATCATCATGTAAAATTATGTGTAGCTTAGTCATCCTCATATGATTATGACCGGTGTTGTGTTTTAGATTCTAATGCTAAATGATTGATGTGCTTATGTGATGTATAGGGGATCATATGATGCATTATTAGATTAGAGGGTAGTCAGCTTGGAAATGAGTGCATTGGTCCGTGGAATGGGATGCGTGGCACTATACAATCGCTTTTTGTCATAAAGGAGTAGGGGTTTAGGATTATCATTTTCCCCCTAAGACCCTTCCCAACAGGGGAGGTGTTGGGTTATCACTTGGGGGGAAGAATGGTCGGGGTGGGGGGTCACTATGGCGGTTAGACATAGGCCCAATGGTCATTAGGACAAATAAACCTAAAGGGTATATTCAAGAGGGCCAATCGTATCGCTTTTATTTTGCCGAGTCAGACCTTTTTTTTCCATTTACTTTTATGTTGAGAGCCGATATTTCATGCTTTATTTTCCGAGTAATGGGGGGCCCTTCCCAAAAGTCCTATGGGCGATCGCAGATGGAGTTCGCCCGCACTGGAGCATAAGCAATGGTCGAGTAGCACCAAACCAAAGACTTAGTAATGTTGTTTAGGTGGATGAGTTTTAAAATGAATTGCATAGCATATAGTGCATATGGATGTGATTGTTGTGTGGAGGTTGTGTGGCCCTTTTTTTTCATTTAATGAGCTAGTGAGCTCATCCCACGGCACACCTCTTTTAGATGATTTTGTAGGTAAAAAAATTAAGATCAAGGGTGGGCCCCAGCTTGAGTTTTTCGATGAGGATTGGTGGGTCCTCGAGGGGTATGAGCACGGCACGGATTACGCGGGGAGGGCCGGGTTTAAGGACCGTAGTATTGACGCCGATGGTTTTATTTTGATTTTTGATGACCCCTTTCATGTATTGATAGGGGAAATTTTTATTCTTTTTGTAAATATCATCTGGGCCCACATGTATCTATCTATATACTATAATTTAGGTATCAAGTATATTCGGTATTTATGGGGAAATTAAGTCTTTTACCGAACTTTTGATCGTTTTTCTTAGATGTGTGTATTTTTGATTGGGACGACGATGATCCTAGGTTTGGGTTAACGAGTTAACCCGATCATCGGTCCGGTTTAGGGGAAAGGGGTGACACATAGTCCCTGACTATCCAAATCAATGACTTCCCCCCTTTGACCTAGAATTTAATTGAGAGGACGATCATAAAATTAAAGTGCCGTTCACTAGCTTCACCTCTTCAGCTATGAGAGGTTCACCGCTATTTCCAAAAATGATCTATGGTTTTGGATAGGTCTCTAAGGTCCGTTCATCCTTTCCCTGTCACCGAGTATCCTTTCACATGGGGCCCTTTTTTTGATTCTTCAAGATTTGTTCTTGCCCCTTTTAAGCACCTCCAACCCCTCATGCCTTGATAGTCAAAAGTCCCACCGGGGGAGTTGGTGCCATCGTAAAGATCCTCGCTCCATGACAAAAGGATCTTCTTCCTCCTCATCTCAGGGTCATCCGATCCTCCTCATCATCTTCCTCAAGAACCATTTCATCATCATTAGTTTCCATAACACCATGCAAGTCCATCTTATGTAGGTTTCCTTGGGAAAACTTATCTGGGAAATTTTCCCCCTCACCCCTTAAATCAACTTGGAAATGGAATACTTTGAAAGGGACCGGCATAAGGAAAGCTTCCATCCGTGGGATGTGGGGGTT
>JAJSZK010000492.1:2500-12282 GCA_022985045.1 Macadamia tetraphylla | reverse complement strand
TACCAAAGTGTGGAACTCTAGATATTTTATAAGGAAATACTATGGGAGGTTTCTAGAGTTCTCCACTAAGGAGGTGGGAAGCTTCTAGTTTCCACCCCAATCGTTGGATGTAAGACACATGTACATATCTTAGCCATTCATTGTAACTAGGAGTGACTATAAATAGAGGTGCCCTCATTTAGCCAAGGCACCAAGCAAGTGAGTTCTCAAGCCTTGTACTTAAGAGTTCTCTAGTGCAATACAAGTTCACTCTTCCCAAACTCACTCTTGTGTTCACTTCTTCTCTTCCCAAATCCCTTAAGGAGGGTGGTTAGGCTGACTTAGTGCTAGTGGGAGTGCTAAGTGCCGGCGCGGTTGCTTAGAAAGGTCTAAGGCCATGACAGTTGTGGTATCAGAGCTTCGGTTGCAAGGGAGCCAAGCTTGTGGGATAAGCATTATGTCTAACCTTTCCGAGGTACACGACGTTGCAACATGTGAGCAGAACCGTGGAAGGGAGGGAAATCCCAACATTGGGAAGCAAAAGAGGAGCAAAGACAAGTCTAGATGTTGGTTGTGCTATGGAGTCTCGCTTAGCTCGGGTGGAGCTAGCAATGGGCGAGTGAAGGGCGCCTCGATGTTGTAGAGCAAAGTGGGAGGAGCTCAAGGAGAGCTCAAGGAGTCCCTATTGAGTGCTCTCAACACCATGGCATATGACCAAAGGAGGAGTTTGCATCCTTCAAGGCTCATGTGTGGAGGACATTTCCACCTTCAAGGATCAAATCGGAGGCGTTGGCCAAGGTAGAAGCTTGTGTTGCTGAGGACGTGAGGATTGGGCTTTGTGTAAGAGGGCGGTGGCGGGAGCTACTACCTCATGAGAAGTGCCTAGGATGGAGGTGCCAAAGCCCAAGCCATTCCCGGAAGAGAGATGCATGGGAAATCGACAACCTTTTATGGCACATGGAGAGGTACTTGAGGCAATGGCACTTAATGATGAGGCATAAAAGGGTGCGGACCGCTACTCTCTACCTCACTGATGATGCAACTCTATGGTGGCGAAAGCATGCCGATATAGAGAGAATACGTGCACCATAGACACTTGGGATGATTTCAAAACTAAGTTAAAGAAACACTTCTATCCAGAATGCCACCTTCTTGGCTAGGAAGAGCCTTAAAAGGCTTAAACACATAGGTTCTATTAGGGACTATGTGAAGAATTCTCTACCCTAATGCTCAAGCCCCAGAGTATGACCGAGGAGGAACTCCTATTCAACTTCATGGATGGCCTCCAAGGTTGGGCTGCGTAAGAACTACAACGCGAGGTGTGAGGACCTTGCCTCAGCCATCACAGCGGCAGAGTCATTGGTAGAGTTTAGGAGAGATGACAGTTCTAAGGCCAAGAGGGGTACTAATGGGAAAGGTGGGGGAGAGAAGGGGCCTAAGACATACCCTCCCAATGAAGGTAGCAGTAAACCATCTTCAAACAAGGAGGGTAGGCCCAAGCAAGACAAAAGGGACAAGTTCACGCCCAAGGATAAGTGTTTCTTGTGTGATGGTCCCTATTGGGCCAGGGATTGCCCCAAGAGAAAGGCTCTCAATGCCCTACTCGAGGAGAAAGAAGACGATGAGGTGCATATGGGGTCCCTACAACAACTAAGTGCCATCAAGGCTAAGACAGAGATCAAGGCCACAACCTCACAAAAAGAGCTAATGTACGTGGATGTGCATATCAAAGGTAAGCCCACTCGTGCCATGATAGACACAGGTGCTACGCACAACTTCGTCTCAATAGAAGAGGCGAAGAGACTTGGACTTAAAGGGATGAAGGAGGGAGGATGGCTTAAAGCCATCAACTCCCAAGCTCGTCCCATACATGGTGTTGCTCGAGGGGTCGAGTTAAACATCGGGACCTGGAAGGGCACAGTTGACTTGTCGATAGTGCCCATGGATGATTTTCAAGTGGTGCTTGGCATGGATTTCTTACGAAGGGTTAAGGCCATACCCATGCCATTTATCAGCACGGTTTGCATTATGGAGGAAGGAGCTCCATGCATGGTCCCAACTATACACGGACCAAGGACGGCCCAAAACTTCTTTCGCTATCATTCGAGAAAGGAGTTAAGAAGGGAGACAACATACTTGGCAACACTCTTAGAGCCTAAGGAAGACAGTCCAACTAAGGTGCTACCCAAGCCAATCGAGAAGGTCCTCAAGAGTTCAAGGATGTGATGCCAAGAGTTGCCCAAGAGGCTTCCACCTAGGAGGAGGTGGATCATGCCATTGAGGTGGACCCGGGCGCCAAGCCACTAGCAATGGCACCATATAGAATGTCACCGCTAGAGTTGGAGGAGCTAAGGAAGCAACTTAAGGAATTATTGGATCCGGGATTCATTCGTCCTTCTAAAGCTCCCTACGGTGCCCCGGTTCTTTTCCAGCGGAAGCATGATGGATCGCTTCGGCTATGCATCGACTACAAGGCATTGAACAAGGTAACAATCAAGAATAAGTATCCCATTCCTTTGATAGCAGATCTATTTGATAGACTTGGTGGGGCAAGGTACTTCACCAAGTTAGACTTACGATCGGGTACTACCAAGTCCGCATTGGAAGGTGATGAGCCAAAGACAACATGCGTGACGCGATATGGCTCATCGAGTTCTTGGTGATGCCGCTCGGATGACGAATGCCCGCTACATTTTGCACCCTTATGAACAAGATCTTCCACCCTTACCTCGATAAGTTCATGGTGGGTACTTAGACGACATCGCGCTATAGCAACACATTGAAGGAGCACGTTCAGCACTTGAAGATCATATTCAAGGAATTAAGGGACAATCAACTCTATGTCAAGAAGGAGAAATGTGCATTTGCACAAGAGGAAGTGATGTTCCTTGGTCACAAGATTAGAGGTGGAACCCTACAAATGGGCGGGGCAAGGTGCAGCTATCCAAGAATGGGAGGCACCAACTAAAGTGATGAGCTAAGGTCTTTCCTTGGCTTAGTTAACTATTATCGGCAGTTCATTCAAGGTTACTCAAGAAGGGCAGCTCCACTTACAGACTTACTAAAGAAGAACCGACCGGTTATGGTGGACGATGCAAAGAGGCCTTTGAGGACTTAAAGAATGCTGTCATGGGGGAACCGGTGCTTACCCTACCCGACTATGGCAAACCATTTGAGGTGCACACAGATGCATCTGACTTTGCTATCGGTGGGGTGTTGATGCAAGAAAGGCACCCTATTGCCTATGAGAGCCCTAAGTTGAATGAGACTGAGCGGCGCTACACAGTCCATGAGAAGGAGATGACCGCGGTGGTGCATTACCTAAGGACGTGGCGACACTACCTACTTGGGTCACGGTTTGTGGTGAAGACGGACAATGTTGCCACTAGTTACTTTCAACCCCAAAAGAAGTTAAGTCCTAAGCGAGCTAGATGGCAAGATTTCATGGCAGAGTTCGACTTCGTCTTTGAATACAAGCCAGGTAAGGCTAACGAGGTGGCTAATGCGCTTAGTAGAAAGGCGGAGTTGGCTTCTCTTAGCCAACCGGAGGGGGAACTTCTAGAGTTGATCAAGGGGGGCCTCCAACATGATCCTATGGCTAAGAGCTTACTTGTTCTTACACGTGAGGGCAAGACACGAAGATTTTGGGAGCAAAATGGCTTGCTCTATGCTAAGAAGAGGAGACTCTACGTACCTAAGTGGAGTAACCTACGGAGGAACCTCATTCGAGAATGCCACGACACTAAATGGGCTGGCCACCCAGACAAAGGCGCCTGTGGCATTCTGAAGCGGCCTACTATTGGCCTCGGATGGGATGACATAGAGGCCTATGTGAGAACTTGTCTTGTATGCCAACAAGATAAGGTAGAGCAGCAACCACCCAGGGGACTACAGGAGCCACTTCCCATACCAGAAAGACCATGGGAGAGTGTCTCTATGGACTTCATCAGTGCCCTACCCAAGTCAGAAGGGTATGGATCAAAAATGGTAGTGGTTGATAGATTTTCCAAATATGGCACATTCGTGGCGGCACCAAGGGATTGTACGGCGGAAGAAGTGGCAAGGCTATTTCTAAAGCACATCGTCAAACAATGGGGTGTGCCACAATCCATAATAAGTGATCGAGACCCTCGCTTCACGGGGAGGTTTTGGACGGAGCTATTCAAGTTGTTGGGATCGTCACTACACTTCTCAACAAGCTTCCATCCCCAGACCGATGGGCAAACAGAGCGCATTAACAGCTTGTTAGAGCTCTACTTGAGGCACTTCGTGAGTGCTAACCAACATAACTGGCCAAGTTACTTGATGTGGCTCAGTTCTCTTACAACCTCCAACGAAGTGAGGCCATGAACCAAAGTCCATTTGAGATTGCCACGGGACAACAACCCTTAACGCCAAACACGGTGATGACCGGCTACATGGGGAAGAGCCCTTCGGTGTTTAAGGTTGCCAAGGAGTCACAAGCAAGGCTAGATGTGGCTAAGTCATACTTAGACAAGGCCACTAACAAGATGAAGAAATGGGCTGACAATGGGAGGCGACTAGAAAATTTCAAGGTCGGGGACTTGGTACTTGTGAAGCTTCTACCCCAACAATTCAAGTCCCTAAGGTAGGTACATAAGGGGTTGGTGTGCCGGTATGAAGGCCCATTCGAAATCACCAAGAAGGTGGGCAAAGTATCCTACGAGGTGAGCCTACCTCCTAAGCTCAAGATCCATCCGGTCTTCCATGCAAGCCTATTGAAGCCATACCATGGAGACAAGGAAGACCCAAGTCGTGGAACCTCAACAAGAGCACCAATGGCTATCATCACCTCCTACGACAAGGAGGCAGAATACCTGATCGCTGACCTAATCGTCCGAAGGCGAGGCGTACCTCCTAGTAGGGAGTACTTAGTCAAGTGGAAGGGGGTACCAGAGAGCGAGGCAAGTTGGGAACCTGCCGACTCATTATGGCAGTTCCAAGAGCACATCCAAAGATTCCACGAAGAAGATGCGACGAGGACGTCGTCGACTTAGGTGGGGGAGAGTCACAGCCTGCCCATTGAAGGCCCACAAGCCAAGCCCAATGGCTTAGTAAGGCCCAGTTTCTAGAGATTTCTACCAAAGTGTGGAACTCTAGATATTTTATAAGGAAATACTATGGGAGGTTTCTAGTGTTCTCCACTAAGGAGGTGGGAAGCTTCTAGTTTCCACCCCAATCGTTGGATGTAAGACACATGTACATATCTTAGCCATTCATTGTAACTAGGAGTGACTATAAATAGAGGTGCCCTCATTTAGCCAAGGCACCAAGCAAGTGAGTTCTCAAGCCTTGTACTTAAGAGTTCTCTAGTGCAATACAAGTTCATTCTTCCCAAACTCACTCTTGTGTTCACTTCTTCTCTTCCCAAATCCCTTAAGGAGGGTGGTTAGGCTGACTTAGTGCTAGTGGGAGTGCTAAGTGCCGGCGCGGTTGCTCAGAGCTTCGGTTGCAAGGGAGCCAAGCTTGTGGGATAAGCAATATGTCTAACCTTTCCGAGGTACACGACTTTGCAACATGTGAGCAGAACCGTGGAAGGGAGGGAAATCCCAACACTGGGAAGCAAAAGAGGAGCAAAGACAAGTCCGTAGATGTTGGTTGTGCTATGGAGTCTCGCTTAGCTCGGGTGGAGCTAGCAATGGGCGAGGTGAAGGGACGCCTCGATGTTGTAGAGCAAAGTGGGGAGGAGCTCGAAGGAGAGCTCAAGGAGTCCCTATTGAGTGCTCTCAACACCATGGCATATGACCAAAAGGAGGAGTTTGCATCCTTCAAGGCTCATGTGTGGGAGGACATTTCCACCTTCAAGGATCAAATGCGGGAGGCGTTGGCCAAGGTAGAAGCTTGTGTTGCTGAGGTACGTGAGGATTGGGCTTTGTGTAAGAGGGCGGTGGCCGGGGGAGCTACTACCTCACGAGAAGTGCCTAGGATGGAGGTGCCAAAGCCCAAGCCATTCCCTGGGAAGAGACATGCACGGGAAATCGATAACTTTTTTTGGCACATGGAGAGGTACTTCGAGGCAATGGCACTTAATGATGAGGCATCAAAGGTACGGACCGCTACTCTCTACCTCACTGATGATGCAACTCTATGGTGGCATAGAAAGCATGCCGATATAGAGAGAAGTACGTGCACCATAGACACTTGGGATGATTTCAAAACTGAGTTAAAGAAACACTTCTATCCCGAGAATGCCACCTTCTTGGCTAGGAAGAGCCTTAAAAGGCTTAAACACAGTGTTCTAGTAGGGACTATGTGAAGGAATTCTCTACCCTAATGCTCGAAGTCCTGAGTATGACCGAGGAGGAACTCCTATTCAACTTCATGGATGGCCTCCAAGGTTGGACTGCGTAAGAACTACAACGCCGAGGTGTGCAGGACCTTGCCTCAGCCATTACAGCGGCAGAGTCATTGGTAGAGTTTAGGAGAGATGACAGTTCTAAGGCCAAGAAGGGTACTAATGGGAAAGGTGGGGGAGAGAAGGGGCCTAAGACATACCCTCCCAATGAAGGTAGCAGTAAACCATCTTCAAACAAGGAGGGTAGGCCCAAGCAAGACAAAAGGGACAAGTTCACGCCCAAGGATAAGTGTTTCTTGTGTGATGGTCCCCATTGGGCCAGGGATTGCCCCAAGAGAAAGGCTCTCAATGCTCTACTCGAGGAGAAAGAAGACGATGAGGTGCATATGGGGTCCCTACAACAACTAAGTGCCATCAAGGCTAAGACAGAGATCAAGGCCAAAACCTCACAAAAAGGCCTAATGTACGTGGAAGTGCATGTCAAAGGTAAGCCCACTCGTGCCATGATAGACACAGGTGTACGACAACTTCGTCTCAATAGAAGAGGCGAAGAGACTTGGACTTAAAGGGATGAAGGAGGGAGGATGGCTTAAAGCCATCAACTCCCAAGCTCGTCCCATACATGGTGTTGCTCGAGGGGTCGAGTTAAACATCGGGACCTGGAAGGGCACAGTTGACTTGTCGATAGTGCCCATGGATGATTTTCAAGTGGTGCTTGGCATGGATTTCTTACGAAGGGTTAAGGCCATACCCATGCCATTTATCAGCACGGTTTGCATTATGGAGGAAGGAGCTCCATGCATGGTCCCAACTATACACGGGACCAAGGACGGCCCAAAACTTCTTTCGGCTATACAGCTCGAGAAAGGAGTTAAGAAGGGGGAGACAACATACTTGGCAACACTCTTAGAGCCTAAGGAAGACGGTCCAACTAAGGTGCTACCCAAGCCAATCGAGAAGGTCCTCGAAGAGTTCAAGGATGTGATGCCAAACGAGTTGCCCAAGAGGCTTCCACCTAGGAGGGAGGTGGATCATGCCATTGAGTTGGAGCCAGGCGCCAAGCCACTAGCAATGGCACCATATAGAATGTCACCGCTAGAGTTGGAGGAGCTAAGGAAGAAACTTAAGGAATTATTGGATGCGGGATTCATTCGCCCTTCTAAAGCTCCCTACGGTGCCCCGGTTCTTTTCCAGCGGAAGCATGATGGATCGCTTCGGCTATGCATCGACTACAAGGCATTGAACAAGGTAACAATCAAGAATAAGTATCCCATTCCTTTGATAGCAGATCTATTTGATAGACTTGGTGGGCAAGGTACTTCACCAAGTTAGACTTACGATCGGGTACTACTAAGTCCGATTATGGAAGGTGATGAGCCAAAGACAACATGCGTGACGCGATATGGCTCATACGAAGTTCTTGGTGATGCCGCTCGATCACGTAATGCCCGGCTACATTTTGCACCCTTATGAACAAGATCTTCCACCCCTCCTCGATAAGTTCATGGTGGTACTTAGACGACATCGCCGCCTATAGCAACACATTGGAGGAGCACATTCAGCACTTGAAGATCATAATCAAGGAATTAAGGGACAATCAACTCTATGTCAAGAAGGAGAAATGTGCATTTGCACAAGAGGAAGTGATGTTCCTTGGTCACAAGATTAGAGGTGGAACCCTACAAATGGACGAGAGCAAGGTGCAGGCTATCCAAGAATGGGAGGCACCAACTAAAGTGACTGAGCTAAGGTCTTTCCTTGGCTTAGTTAACTATTATCGGCGGTTCATTCAAGGTTACTCAAGAAGGGCAGCTCCACTTACAGACTTACTAAAGAAGAACCGACCATGGTTATGGTCGGACGCATGCAAAGAGGCCTTTGAGGACTTAAAGAATGCTGTCATGGGGGAACCGGTGCTTACCCTACCCGACTATGGCAAACCATTTGAGGTGCACACAGATGCATCTGACTTTGCTATCGGTGGGGTGTTGATGCAAGAAAGGCACCCTATTGCCTATGAGAGCCCTAAGTTGAATGAGACAGAGCGCGCCACATACCATGAGAAGGAGATGACCGCGTGGTGCATTGCCTAAGGACGGTGACACTACCTACTTGGGTCACATTTGTGGTGAAGACGGACAATGTTGCCACTAGTTACTTTCAAACCCAAAAGAAGTTAAGTCCTAAGCAAGCTAGATGGAAAGATTTCTTGGCAGAGTTTGACTTCGTCTTTGAATACAAGCCAGGTAAGGCTAATGAGGTGGTTGATGCGCTTAGTAGAAAGGCAGAGTTGGCTTCTCTTAGCCAACCGGAGGGGGAACTTCTAGAGTTGATCAAGGGGGGCCTCCAACATGATCCTATGGCTAAGAGCTTACTTGCTCTTACACGTGAGGGCAAGACACGAAGATTTTGGGAGCAAAATGGCTTGCTCTATGCTAAGAAGAGGAGACTCTACGTACCTAAGTGGAGTAACCCACGGAGGAACCTCATTCGTGAATGCCACGACACTAAATGGGCTGGCCACCCAGACAAAGGCGACGCGGCATTGTCGAAGCGGCCTACTATTGGCCTCAGACTGGATGACATAGAGGCCTATGTGAGAACTTGTCTTGTATGCCAACAAGATAAGGTAGAGCAAGAACCACTGGGGGACTACGAGCCACTTCCCATACCGTAAAGACCATGGGAGAGTGTCTCTATGGACTTCATCTGCCCTACCCAAGTCAAGGGTATGGATCAATAATGGTGGTGGTTGATGATTTTCCAAATATGGCACATTCTGGGGCACCAAGGGATTGTACTGCGAAGAAGTGGCAAGGCTATTTCTAAAGCACATCGTCAAACAATGGGGTGTGCTACAATCCATAATAAGTGATCGAGACCTCGCTTCACGGGAGGTTCTGACGGAGCTATTCAAGTTGTTGGGATCGCACTACACTTCTCAACAAGCTTCCATCCCTGCACTCGATGGGCAAACAGAGCGCATTAAGCTTGTTAGAGCTCTACTTGAGGCACTTCGTGAGTGCTAACCAACATGATGGGCCAAGTTACTTGATGTGGCTCGCCTCTTACAACCTCCAACGAAGTGAGGCCACGAACCAAAGTCCATTTGAGATTTCCACGGACAACAACCCTTAACGCCAAACACGGTGATGACCGGCTACATGGGGAAGAGCCCTTCATGCTTAAGGTTGCCAAGGAGTGGCAAGCAAGGCTAGATGTGGCTAAGTCATACTTGGACAAGGCCACTAAGAAGATGAAGAAATGGGTCGACAAAGGAGGCACAGAAAATTTCAAGGTCGGGACTTGGTATTTGTGAAGCTTCTACCCCAACAATTCAAGTCCCTAAGGCAGGTACATAAGGGGTTAGTGCTGCATGAAGGCCCATTCAAATCACCAAGAAGGTGGGCAAAGTATCCACGAGGTGAGCCTACCTCCTAAGCTCAAGATCCATCCGGTCTTCCATGCAAGCCTATTGAAGCCATAC
>JAJSZK010000491.1:0-13669 GCA_022985045.1 Macadamia tetraphylla | reverse complement strand
TTGGCATTGCCTATTCCGGAGTGGAAATGGGAGAATATTACCATGGACTTCGCCAGTGCTTATCCCGCACTTAGAGGGGTATGTATGCCATTTGATTAGTGTGGACCACTTGACCAAGGCAGTTCACTTTATCCCAATCAACGCCACATTTTCTATGAACAAGTTAGCCAAGTTGTATGTTGACAACATCATCAATTTTACATGGTGTACTAGTTAGCATTATCTTTGATTGAGATCCTAGATTCACTTCCAAGTTTTGGACATGTGTGCAAAAGGCTATGGGCATGTAGTTGAACTTTAACACGGCTTTTTACCCACAAACTGATGGTCAATTGGAGAGGACTATCTAGACATTGGAGGACTTGCTTTGAGCATGTGCCTTAGATATGAGTTACAGTTGGGATGAACACATTTCCCTTATTGAGTTCTCCTACAACAATAGTTATCAAGACACCATCGGAATGTCCCCATTTGAAGCATAGTATGGTAGAAAGTGTCGACTCCACTCTATTGGGATGAGATTGTTGAGTGGCATATTTTGGGTAAACTTGATATAGGCTAATGTGAGAAGGTGAATGTGATTAGAAAAATATTAAAGCAGCTCACCTGCATGTAAGAGCTATGTAGATGTCAGAAGGAAACATCTGAAGTTTGGAGTTGGAGACAAGGTGTTCTTGTGGATCTAACTAGTGAAAGGGGTGATGCGGTTCGACAAGAAGGGAAAGCTTAGTCCAAGATATATGAGACTATATGACATACTGGAAAGGATCGGATTGGTAGCTTACTGGATAGCTCTACCACCAGAGTTGGAGGGTACACATGATGCCTTCCATATATCCATGTTGAGGAAGTACATTCCCAACCCCACTCATGTCTTAACTTACATACCCCGTAAGTAGGACGAGGATTTTTTCCTGCGTAGAGTATCCGAAGAAGATTATTGACCAGAGGACCATGTTCTCCGCAACTGCACTGTTTCCTTTGTCAAAGTGAAATGGATGAACCACCCCGAATAGGAAGCATCCTGGGAATAGGAATATGAGATGTTAAAGCAGTATCTTGGATTTTTTGATTTACTAGGTATGTTCAATTTCAAGGATGAAATTCTTGTAAGGTGGGGCAAATGTTACACCTGTGCCCTGACCCGATCTAATTTGAACTATTGTGATAGGTCTTGGACCGGAGACTGGAAGTACAGCCGGGTTTTGGCTCACAGCCACCCATTGTCGAATAGGAAGAATAACCCCACATATTCGTGCATTGCGTGTTAGTCCAAATAGAGGGGATTCATACCTTCCAACCCCAGAAGGTAAATGACTCGGGTGCCAACATTTCCAAAAGACTATGAGCATGGTCGAGGGAAACTACCCATGCGAGGCCAGTTGGTAGACAGTAAATGGTCAATACAAGACAATTTTTGACTCCAACCAAATGGACCCTAAGGCCCAACTTAATTTATAAGTTAGAAATGAGGATTCATTTCCTCATTCTTACTTGTACTCAATGTAGGAGAGGTGATAAAGAGGAGAGGAAGAAGAAGAAGAGGAAGAAGAGGGGGAAAGGACTTACCTTGGTGCCGATTGCCGCCTAGTTGTCAGAATCGCTGCCGGAGGTAAGTGCAATCACTTCTACTACTCTCTCTCTTTATTTTGACCTAGGTTAAGCTAGGTGTAGGATTTATCTTGGGCCACAAACCATGTTGAGCTCGGGAAGGCGATTTCATTTCCCAGGCCATTGCTAAGTGAAACCGAGTCCGTAAACTCCGTAACAAGATTGGCTAAATGACCAACTAGGGTTTTGATCATTCGATCAACGATTCCCAAATGGATTAGTGGAATTGGGATTTTATTAGCTTAGAATGATTCTAGGAACATCCCCTACAATCTCCATGAAACAAATCCCAGTGATCGGGCCCGAGCCGAAAAGCTCCAATTCACTGGCAAGGTCAGATCGCCACCGGAAGCAAACCACCGAAAACACTGGCCTGCCAAGGATGTTTTGGTGAACCCCGAGCCCTAGGAGCTTCCGCCACCTCCATCGGAAACAACACCGATATTTTCGTGGAAGTGTCTATTTCGGTGTTTCCGGTGACATTATCACATCGATGGATCTAGTCTCACTTTGGGGTGACCATATGGGTCCCTCCCGTGTTTCTCGACACATTGATGTATGATTGTTTTGTGTCTAGGATGGATGTGCACGTGCCCTAAGTTGAAATTGAGTTGATAGACCAGGTTATAGAACTTCTCATATGTGTAGAATTTTATATTTAATTATATTGTTCACATGATGATGATGTTCAATCACATGTTACATTTTATGATTATGATATGAATTGTTATGGAGATGTATGGCGGGATCCGTGTGGCCGAGGTGGTACCGTATCGTGATCACCGTATGTGTAAGCATTCATGCACGATTATGTGCATTGGAGTTAGTTTTAGTCACATTACAATTTGTGGCTGATGTGTTACCGTATCGGTGCTTCGGACTATATTTGGAAATGGATATGCTTCATGGCTTGATTTATTGGTACAAAGTTATGTAGTCATACTCAATCGTTATATGTATTCTAGATTAGGTAAATGGTCATGGGTTATACTTTGTGGCCAATGTGTTACCGATCTTGTATCCGGATCGATTTCTGGAGATGGATTACACTTTGTGCGATGTGTTACCGTATCGGTATTTCATACTAATCAGATCATTATAAAGGCATGTAGCATATATGTGGTTGGGTATCACTCCTATGCTATGAACCTTGCCAATAGGGGTTAAGGTGTTGATAACCCATTGTGGTATGTTCAATGTGCCTTTCGAATGCCACACCTCGGGTATAATGTGATTGTTGCCGAGGCAGAATTTGTCGTGTATTATGATTGGTCCCGATACTATGACAGCTAGGAGGGGGTTATCAGGGGTTTGCTGGGTGACCCATGGATGCATATGGGGATCTACAGGCTTCTATTCATGGCTGGGGTTTGTATCCCTGAGTAGTTAATGGCAGTTTTGAGATGAGGGATACAGCCTAATGTGTCCTAGTAGCATTTACCAGACTTAGTTGTATTGTTCGGTGGATAATACAATAAATGAATTGCATCATGAGCATTAGGGACTATGTGTTTAATTTCTATTATCATGCATCATAAATTATTATCAGGATTATTTTGCTTGGTGTGCTTGAACCCCACCCCTCATCGAAGCGAAGTTAGAAAGCTCACGTATACACACTTTTTAGATGGTGATGCCGGTATAATCGTGCCTATGGCTAGTGACTCTTTTTCCTCCGGACCCAAGTGCGGAGTGTGTGACTGGTATGATCCTTTCTGTGCATACGCGGCACCATGAGATGTTCGGCGTATTTTTGGTGATTTTGATACGAGTTTGTAGATGGTACACTTTTGAACTTATTATTTATATGTCATGGATGTTTGTAACAAAATAACTTGGTTATGGATCATATTTTATCATTAGACATTTCCCCATTTTATTGATGATTCCGCTATTATACTTTGATTCTGCTACTTTTAGTTGGTTTGTGATGTTAGATTGTGAAATGTTAATGTATTGCTATTAGAGATCCTGGTAGGTTTGTAAGATAGGTACGTGTCTTACTCACACCGCCAGCATTTCTAATGGTAAGTTGGGTCTACTGGAAGTGGGGTGTGACAACATAGTACCTTGGGTGTTTGGTGTTTTGCTCCACCATGTCATTCAGGCCAACAGTAGTGGAGTAGGATAGAGTTTATTATAGAAGAAAAAAAAGAAAGGAAACCACACAGCAAGTAAGTATGTGTAAATATCATCAATGCCTTGGTAATAAGTTTTGTCAAAAACACTCCAACACCTTAGTCCTTGGTTCCCTATTACTTTACAAGTGGTCTTGCTTTAAGATAAGGATGTTTTAGAAGATATAAGGTGAGTTCCAAATTAAGAAATATGCTTATGCCTGAAATTGATATGGAATAATAAAAATTCAAGTGTGGGGGTCCCTAGATCAAGTGTAAGAGAAATTATCTTTCTTCGGATCGGTATGGCCCTTACCTTTAGCCAAGGTTGGGATTTATTTTGTTCTTTTCTTCTGAATTTTGGGTGTATATTCACTGCAAAACAGCCACGAGGCACAACTCATCCACTAGGATAACCTAGGGTTTAAAGGCTTGTTGCACATACTAAGTGCAACCATGATTCCTACAAAAGTGAGTTAGGTTTTTATGTTTACTTTTCATTCTTTTGTTTTGCTCGAGGACTAGCAAAGCAAAGTGTGGGGGAATTCTGATAAGCATATTTATGTGTGAAATGTAGGTCATAAAGCATGCATTTTTACATACTTAGAATGGAGCTACCTTGGGTTTAACTCTCTTTTTGCAGGTTTTGTATTTTTAAGGCCTTAAGGATTATCGGTGTCGATTCCAATTTTACACTTAAAGAGGTCCAATTTCTTTTCATGGTCACGAAGAGGATGAAATTATGAGAAAGATGCATGTGTTGCATTAAAAGTACACATTCGTTTAGACACTGGTACACTCGATTAATCTTTTCAGGCTAGAAAAAGAATAATGGACTAGAAGTGAACCGAGTTGCAGGCCCAGCCCATATGTAGTTGTCCTAGGGGAATATTCCAGATGCTCACAAGATGTAGGGACCAACATGGTGTCACACCCCACTTCTAGTATTCCCAACCTACTATATAGGTGTACCGGTGGTGTGAGTAAGACGCATACCTGTCTTACGAACCTACCATGATCTCTCGATAGCAGATTTAACGATTCACAATCTCACAACACAAGCCAACCAATAGCCATGAATCGAGTATAATAGCAGAATCATAAGTAAGTTGGGGAAACATCTAATGATAATATAATATCCATAACCAAGTTTATCCCTTACAAATAATCACGGCTTATGCATATATAAGCCCAAAAGAATACCAATAGTATCACCGATGTCAAATCACCAAAAGTCTATTGTGCTCCTCGTAGGGACGATGCATTCCCCGATCATGCTCCTCCACTTGTAGTGTCCACCAGTCGCTCACACCGTACTCTGACCCGGAGGGTGACGAGTCACACGCCATAGGTATAATGGTACCTGCATCATCATCTAAAAGGCGGCATATACGTGGGGTGAGCTTTCCAACTCCTCGTTGAGGGTGGGGTTCATGCACAAGTGCAACGTTAACAAACAAGCAAAGAAATTGTATAAATAACTCATGATGCATAATAATGTAAATTAAACACATAGTCCATGATGCTCATGATGCAATTCATTTATTGTATCATCCACCTAACAATACAACTAAGTCCTGTAAATGCTACTACAACACATTGTCAGATCCCTTGTCTCGAACCACCATCGACTATGCAGATACAAGCTCTAGGTATGATTAGAGCCGCAAGTCCGGTATGCATCCATCGATCACCCAAGAACTCGATAGCCCCTCCCGCACTCACGACCGGTATGTCCATCGGCCACACCAGACAATTTCCTGCCTTCAGCAACAATCACATCATACCGTGGGTGTGGCATTCTGGGAAGGTTCATCAAACATACCACAATTGAGTTGTCCAACACCTTACCCCTGTTGGCAAGGGGATGTAGCATGAGGAATGTCACCTAACCACAATATCCTACATGCCTTCATAATGATACAGTTAGTATGGATCACACGACACCGGTATGTCCATTGGTCACGAAGCGGGTCCATCTCTAAGTATAGTCTCGGGGTACATGATACCGGAAGCACATTGTCCCAAGGTAACCCATAATTACATACCTATCTAGCGGCAAAGCGCTTGAGTATGGACTACACAACACCGGTATTCCCATCGGGCCCTGAAGTGTATCTATTTCCAAATGCAATCCCGAGTACATGATATAGGTAACACATCGGCCTCAAATGTAATCCGCGATCACAACTAACTCTAATGCACATAATCAATGCATGAATGCAGCAAACATATGGCAATCACGGTACCGGTACCGGTACCAACTTGGCCACACCAGATTCCGTCTCATGCATACAAAATCATGTGGCGATCATGGTACCGGTACCACCTCAGCCACACCGGTTCCTGCCACACATATCATTATACATCTCATATCATTTCCTTCACAATTTAACATGTAATAGAACATCATCATCATTTAAGCAATTTAAATAATCATGGAAGAATCTATACATGTGAGAAATTCTAAAATGATTAAACATTCCTGATGAGGTAAAATATGTCACTTTCCTCAGCACGGCTAAAGCATGTACCTACGTTGGCATCCAACCAGGCCGTGCTCCACCTCGGCCTCAATGATGCCGCTATTGCCTCGCATCCAGTGCCGTGCTCCACATCGGCCTCCATCCCGTGCACGCCTCGCCTCCAACATGCCGCTAGTGCCTCGCATCCACTAGGCCGCATCGCCACCTCGGCCTCAATCATGCCGTGCTCCACCGCTGCACCAATCAGCCATGCTTCACCTCGCCTCATTATGCCGGTTCCACCGGCACCAATCGGCCGCATAACCTCGCCTCCATCAGTCGTACACGCCTTTGGCCTCTAACATGCCGTGTTAGTGCCTCAAGATCCATCGTGCCGCAGTTACGCCGCCTCCAACATGCCGCGTGCAGTGCCTCGCATCCATTAGGCCAGATCGCCACCTCGGCCTCAATCATGCCGTGCTCCACCTCGGCACCAATCATGCCGGCTATTGCCTCGCATCCTACAGCCGTGCTCCCTCGGCCTCCATCAGCAAGCACGCCGGCCTCCAACATGCCGGCTAGTGCCTCGCATCCATTAGGCCGTATGCCACCGCCTCAATCATGCCGCGGCTCCACCTTGGCATCCAACCGCTTCACCGGTCTCAATCATGCCGCGGCTCCACCGCACCAATCAGCCGTGCTCCACTCGCCTTCATCAGCCATGCTACGCTCGCCTCCAACATGCCGGCTAGTGCCTCGCATCCATCGACCGCAGCACGCCTCGCCTCCAACATGCCGCGCTAGTGCCTCAAGATCCATTAGGCCGCATCGCCACCTCGGCCTCAATCATGCCGCGGCTCCACCCGGCACCAATCATGCCGCATATTGCCTCGCATCCCACAGCCGTGCTCCACTCAGCCTCCATCGCCGCAGCACGCTTCGGCCCCAACATGCCGTGCTAGTGCCTCGCATCCATTAGGCCGTATGCCACCGCCTCAATCATGCCGCGGCTCCACCGCACCAATCAGCCGGCTGCACCTCGGCCTCAATCATGTCATGCTCCACCTCAAGACCAATCAGGCCGGCTCCACTCGGCCTCAATCATGCCGTGCTATTGCCCTCAGATCCAACAGCCGGCTACACCTCGCCTCCATCGCCGCAGCACGCCTCGCCTCCAACATGCCGCGCTACCGCTTGGCATCCATTAGGCCGCATCACACCTCGGTCTCCATCAGCCGGCTCCACGTCGGCCTCCATCGCCGCTCTCCAAGTCGGCCCATCAGCCGCTTCTCCACCTCGGCCTCAATCATGCCGTGCTCCACCTGCACCAATCAGGTCGTGCACCACCTCGCCTCAATCATGCCGCGCCCCACCTCGCATCCAACAGCCGTGCTCCACTCGCCTCTAACAGTGCCGCGCCGTGCATCGGCGCCCATCGCCGGCTCGCTTCTCGCTCCATCCGGTCGAGCCGCCACCGCCCGACGTCAACAAAAGGATTCCAGAACGAGTTTCCGCCCACCCCTACATTCAAGGAACGTAGTCATTCCGGAGGTCGAGTCTATCCGCACACGCCATCATGACGCTACATGGTTGATCTTCCTAGTTAAGAGGGAATGTTCCAGGAATATTCCCAGAATCACAGAGCCACTCTCCTTGAGGACTCCACTCTCCTTGAGGACTCCACGCCTAAGCAGGACTCTTCACAAGCGTCTCCCACTTGCCCTCCATGAGCAACCTATAAATACCAAGGTAAGCCTCCATCACAAAGGATCGACACTCACTTCTCATACCGTAAAGCTCTCTTGAGCATCTGTTGTGGAAAGGTCTAACTTAGGCATTGGAGAGTCCCCCGTCGGGTCAGCCCGGCTCTCCTTGTCATCTCTTCTGTGCAGGTCAGCCAAATCACTAGGAACTGCAGGAGAGATAGTCCGGTCAAATTTTTCCACATCAGATTGGCGCCGTCCATGGGAAACTGTTACAAAAAGTCACATTGGAACAATGCAATTAAGGAGTGAGAAGGTCGTTTCTTCAACGACAACGCTGCAAGATCCACTCGGAATTACCACTTAGACGCTCCCATTCACCACCAAGCAAGGTGGCAAAATGTCCCACAGAGACCCTCTAGAAGGACCCTGGCAAACCAGGCCGATCCACAGGTTGCCTAGGGAGAGGGGGATCAGCGCGAGCAGAACCCTCAGCTATCCCGCCATGTCCCATCGTCCCGGGTAACTCATCCGAACATGGAAGAACAGATGCAGAGTTTACAACCGCAGTATTAGCCACTAACGACCGGTGAGGGATTTCATAAGACGCTCGGCTCGCACTTCCAAAGACACGCACTAGTTCATCAATCAGAAGGCCCGCTCACCGTAAATCCCATTGACGAATCTCCTGACAACAATGTCACCCCCAATCAACAAAGAAGAAGGGGTCAGCAGACTTCGCAGACCGCCCATTCTCTGACCACCGCGATCTCATCGAGGGCGCAGCGAGGTCCCATCCTTACTCGGATCGGGAGAGCAGATCGTTCTGAACATCATCGGAGCCCTGAGACACATGATACTCATAGATCCCCACACCATGCAGGAGGACGCCAACCTTCGCCTCAAAGACACACTAGAGGCACTCGTCCGCACAGAGAAGAACATGAGAACAACCAGAGGCAAGCTAGGCGAGATCGACCCCATCCAGGTCAGAGCTCACCCATCGGGCCTACCAAAGGAGCACCACGGCAGGGTCACCTAACCCGAGGAAGAAGCCCAAGGAGAGAAGGGTCACGCCGATCAACAGATGGTCGAGCCGAGGAGAGGAGAGCTGACCTTGAGAGCCGAATCTAGCGACTCACTGAGCGAATTGAGGGAATGCAGAGGCAGGAGCACCCGGCCGACATGACAGTAACCCCGGCCCATAATGCACTTTCCGACGAATTGATTGATGCCGAGCTGCCCTCAAATTTTGTGATACCTGTTTTCAACGGATATGACGGCACCAGCATCCCTATGATCATTCATCAGCATTAGCTTTGGCCATGGCAAGGCATGGTAGGTCGACGCCGTCTTGCCGCTTCGTAGCCTCACTAAAAGGAGCCGCGCTGGTCTGGATGTCACACTTACGGCCACGGTCCATCCGTAGCTATGAAGAACTGACAAGAGCGTTCCTCACACGTTTCCAAGCGAGTATGAAGCAGAAGAAAACTACACAAAACGTGATGAACATGAGGCAAGGGGCGAGGGAGACAATAAGAGAATTCCTTGCCCGATTCACGAAGGTGACATTGGAGGTAAAAAACTTACCGGAAGGAGTGGCGTATAGCACATTGTGCAATGGGGTAATACACCCCGATCTGGTTCAGTCCCTGGCCCTCGACTTACCGGAGACGATGCCCGCACTGCTGAGACGGTGCAATCAATACGCCAACATGGAGGAAGTCCTGGAAGCCCGAGGAATAGCTGACAGGGGTGATCAGGCAGAGAAGGAGAAGAAAAGGGCTCTGAGACATAGGGATGACTCTCATGAGCCGAAGAAAAATGTAATGTGTCGGCCTCGGACACAAATGAACTTGAGCGATATGAACTTGATCGTTTTGAACAAACCGCTCTTGGAGATCCAAAATCGGTACTTTCGCTGGCCTGTGCCAATGGCGTGTAAGCCGTAAGAGAGGAACCTCAATGTATTGCCGATACCACCGAGACCATGGACATGACACTGAAGACTGTAAGTCTCTGAAAAGGGAAATTGATGAGCTCATTAAGGCCGAACCCTCAACTAGTATCTGAAGCAGAAATATGGTGGGAACTGGCCTGAGCCGAGGAGAGACGATGTCGAGCCGAAATGAAGCTAAGGTCGACCCAATCATGATCCAACCACTTAATCGAATGCCGCCACGACAACCAGCCCTTGGATCCAGCCATCCTAACAATCATGGGGGACCTACCGCGAATCCGAAAAGCCAAAGCACAAGCGCGGTTGGTGTGTGTCTCGGAACAACCTGTCAAAGCCCTCAAAACGGATCCACCCATCTCTTTCTCCGACAGAGATTTGGAAGAGCTGAACTGGCCTCACAACGACGCGGTCGTAATTCAATTAGTGGTGGCCAACCACCCCTTCCACAGGGTCCTAGTGGACACAGGAGCCTCCGTGGACCTCATGTCATATGAAGCCTTCATAAAACTGGGGCTTGGCGCCAGAGCCTTAAAACAAGCGCCCGGACCCTTGTACGGTTTCTCAGGCATGCCAGCTGAGCTAGAGGGAGTTGTTGACCTACCTGTAACCATCGGACAAGGAGCTCAGATAGCCACGACCATGGTCTCTTTTATGGTCGCCAAGATCGCCTCAGCCTACAATGCAATCCTTGGCTGACCTGGTCTCAACGGCCTTGGCGCAATCGTGTCCACTAGGCACATAAAGGTTAAATTCCCAACCAGCAATGGAGTCGGAGAATGCAAGTCCAGCCAGAAGGAATCCCGAGAATGCTATGCCAACTTCATAAAATCCGTCAAAAAATCGTGCTCGGGGCTAGCATGTATGGTAGAAGTTATTGATTGCCGAGATGAGAGCCTCCTGTCCCAAGCCAAATCGGTGGAGCAGCTACTTACCATCCCTATCTCGAGGCCGAGCCGACCAAAACAGCTTCACTGAGCGCGCTGAGCTCCCAGCGTCGCGAGGAAATCTTGAACTTCCTCGGCGAGAACTCTGATATTTTCGCTTGGAAAGCTTCTGATATGCCAGGAATCTCCAGGACCGTAGCCGAGCACAGTCTGGACGTCAACCCGAGCTTCAGGCCTGTCTAGCAAAAGCGCAGGAACTTCGCGACTGAGAGGAACACTATCGTCAATGAGGAGGTTGACAAACTCCTGGCCGTAGGGTTTGTGAGGAATGTGAAGTACCCGACCTGGTTAGCCAATGTGGTCATGGTTCCAAAGTCCAACGGGAAGTGGAGGATATGCGCTGACTACTCCGACCTGAACAAGGCTTGCCCTAAAGACTGCTACCCTTTGCTCGATTGACTCCTCATAGACTCAATCGCGCCATGAGATGTCGACCTTCATGGATGCATATTCGCCACAACCAGATAAAGATGAAGCGGAAGATGAGGAGAAACCGCTTCCTCACCACTCGTGGCAACTATTGCTACACTGCAATGCCTTTTGGCCTAAAGAATACCGGAGCCGCTTACCAGAGGATGGTGAATACGATGTTCCGAAACCAGATTGGTAGAAATATGGAAGTTTACGTTGATGATATGCTGGTCAAGAGCAACAAAGGCACTGATCATGTGCTAGACCTGAAGGAGGCTTTCGGTGTCCTGCGAAAGAACCAAATGAGACTAAATCCTACCAAGTGTGCATTTGGAGTAACCTCTGGGAAATTCTTGGGCTTTCTAGTGTCGCAAAGGGGGATAGAAGCAAACCCCTCAAAAATTGAGGCCATTCACGAGATGCGTGCACCAAGAAACATTCGTGAAGTGCAGAAACTGACGGACTACGTGGATGCTCTTAACAGGTTCTTGTCCCGAGCTGGCGATAGGTGCCTTCCATTTTTCAAGCTGCTCAAAGGAGGAAAAGGCCAACAACAATTTCACTGGACAGAAGAATGCGAAGCAACTTTCGAGGAGATCAAGGCCTGCCTAGCTCGGCCGCCTATGCTGAGCCGACCTGAGCCTGGGGAAGAACTACAGCTTTATCTCGCTACCTCAGCCGTGGCTGTCAGTGCAGTCCTTGTCAGAGAAGAGGCAAAGACCCAGAGGCCCATCTACTATGTGAGTCATGTGCTCCTGGAAGCAGAGACAAGGTACCAGAAGATTGAGAAGCTTGCACTGGCACTGGTCGTGATAGCAAGAAAGCTGAGGCCCTACTTCCAAGCACACGCCATTGTTGTACTAACTGATCAACCGCTGAGAAAGTCACTTCACAATTTCAAACAGAAGGGACGATGGTAAGTCGGCTGTCGAGTTGAGTGAGCACAATATTGAATTGCGACCAAGAAGCACGATCAAGGGCCAGGCACTGGCTGAATTTTTGGTAGAATGTACCCAAGCCGAAGAAGCGGGAGAACCTGAGGCCAAGCCGAACAGAAAATGGGTGCTCTTTGTTGATGGATCCAGAACCACAGCACTGAGCGGCGCTGGGCTTGTGCTGAAAAGCCTTAAAGAGTTCACGATACATTATGCCCTTAGGTTTGCATTTCCCGCAACAAACAATGAAGCAGAGTATGAAGCGCTGATTGCAGGAATCAAACTGGCAAAGGCGGTGATGACAAACGACCTGGTCGCTTATAGTGACTCCCAATTAATCGTGAACCAAGTCAATGGCCAATACGAGGCCAAAGAAGAAAGAATGGCCATGTATTTGAAGGAAGTACGTCGTCTGGTGACCAGCTTTGGCACGTTCGCGATGGTACAGATCCCGCGGCAAGAAAATGCTTTGGCAGATGCCCTCTCCAAACTAGCTACAGTAGACTTCGCTGACTGCACAAGCTCTATGTATTTTAAAGTGCTAGACCAACCAAGCTATGAATAAGAATTGCTGTGCAGCATTACTCAAAGGGCTGAGCCGAGCTGGATGGATCCCATCGTGGTCTACTTACGTGACGGCCATCTCCCGGGAGATCAAGCAGAAGCAAGGGCAGTTAAAAGGAGAGCAGCCAAATACACCCTTCGGGGTGGAGTGCTTTACAAAAGGGTGATATCCTGCCCTCGTCAAGTGTTCCGCCTCGAGCCGAATGAAGAGACACTTCATGAAGTCCACGAGGGGATTTGTGGGGGACACATCGGGGGTAGAGCACTGGCCTACAAGGTACTATACCAAGGATTCTATTGGCCAAACATGCAAAGACATGCAATGAAGTTCGTGCAACGGTGCTTCAAGTGTCAGGTACACGCCCCAATACCTCACGTCCCGGCCAGTAATCCCGGAGTGATCCGCCTGATCCGCTCGCAATGTGGGGAGTGGATATTCTAGGACAGTTCAAGAAGGGAAAAGGGGGTGTTCAATTCTTGATTGTTGTTATTAACTACTTCACTAAATGGGTGGAAGGACGTCCCCTGGCCAGAATCACAAAGCAGGCAGTAGAGAAGTTCGTTAGGGACGACGTCATATTCCGCTATGGTGTTCCAAAGGTGTTGGTCACGGATAATGGTCGACAATTCGACAATCGAAATTCAGGCACTTCTGCAGCAACTTCAATATTGATTTTCGAAACACCGCTGTAGCACACCCGCAATCGAATGGTCAGGCAGAAAAGGCCAACCACATACTTCTAGATGGAATAAAGAAGAGGCTGGACTGGGAGAAGAAGAACTGGGCAGATCAGCTACTCAGTGTACTCTGGGCTTATCGCACTTCAGCTCGGACACCCACAGGAGAGACACCTGCCCGACCGGCATACGGAATCGAAGCGTTAACCCTCGTGGAGGTAACCCAAGCCTCATTCCAATCAGAGTGTTCAAGCCTCACGTAATCAAGCCGGGCCCAAGTA